>JAQFYC010001178.1:0-38468 GCA_034694165.1 Tomocerus mixtus | reverse complement strand
AATTTTAGAAATATTACCGTTTTTGCCTAGGCATTACCGGTAATGCCTTATTACCGATTTTGCCGGTAACATATACATAAGAACTGAGTCTACAAGCTTTTGTCTGTTTGATTGACTTATATTTTTGCTGTCTTGTTTGTTTTATTTTCCCAATTTCGCCTAACGCCAGTCACGGTACAATCTGGAGTGGATTCTAATTCTACTACCTATGTGTACGATGAGATGTGTAAACAGGCGAATCTCCTGCATGCTTTACTTTGCATAATAATAATAATGTACTCGACGAATTCTAATTATTTACTGACATGTACGAGTATGAGCAGATATTAATGAATTGCTTTCTCTTTTCTGTCCTTACATGTTGCAGCAATGTTTTGTATGTAATAAGCATTTTGCTTTAGATTACAGCTATGCATATTATAATAGGTATAGTTAATATATGCTCGGACTACTTATTACAGTTAATTGTGTTTTGTAGGCTGTAGACTGTGGGGAAATGTATATTTGACATAGTTTGCAGTTCGCAGGTGTCTTTCATTCATAAGTACCTCCATAGTAAATAGTGCTTCTGCTTGCTTAGCAGTTGAGTTTAGTTTTAGGTAGACGTAGGACGTAGGACGTAGGCTGTAGATATTTGCCTTTGGTTGGTTTTCTTTGATAACCTCTCTTTGGTCAGCTAACTTAATAAGCGCATGCAATGCGAATGAAAGTTAGCTTGTTATGTTTAGTTGGGGGATGTAGGTAGATGTAAGTGGATATAATATACATGTGTACATAAGGTTAAATATTTTCGTTGAGCCTTTCACTTTGTATATGTATCCAGTATCCGTCCCTAAATACTACACTCTACACTCTACACTAACTAAGTACTATTACTTACTGCACATATATATATATAAATATATATATTGTGTACGTAAGTACATAAAGTACATGTTAACTTTCCCCAAGCTGAATGCACTACATAAAGTAGATAGGAGAGGAAAGGATCATTTTCTTTCCCTCCCTAGCGACTCACTCAGACGGTTTTCATGTATTGATTAAACCGTGTGCTCCCAAGCCAAGCTTATACTACTCTTCTACGTATACTCACTCTTCTTGATCCTTTTTCTCGACATTTCCTTGCAAAGAATAGTTTTTCTCTCCTGCAGAACACAGAGAAAGGAATGAGCCTCAGAAGAATGTACCTATCTTGCACAGCGGCTCAATGTTAACGTTAACAATAAGCACAGTACGACGTGTAAGTACTATATTATGGCTTAGGTTAAAGAATATCTATAATAATGTTATACAGAGAGCCCATTTCAGTACTTATTGTGTTTTCAGGGACAAAATACAATATTTGTATGTACAGATATTATATAATAGTATAGCTTGACTAAACTAAAGTAAGAATAGAAATATATAGAGTCTAGTCCCAGTCTTTGTGCAGTAGTAGTGGCTCTTCAATTTGGCTGCTCTCATTCCCAACGTTGTCTAATTCACATATTCTTTACTCATTGAAGCTTTGGCCTGTTCTACCTTTTACTTGTATTTGTAGTTTAGCTTTAGACTGACCAATTTCGAACAGAAAAACGACGCCCGGTCAATACATACCTAGTAATCGATACTGCATCAGCTATCTATCTTTATCTCCATTCTTGGCCACCTATTATCTACTAAATGTATGTAGTTAGTAGTAGAATGTCTAACTAAAGAATTTCAGAGGTAAAAAAATACATTGGAAATCGGGAAAAGTAAACCAATCCAGGGCAGTAATGTAGGAGCATCAGAACTACTAGGTTTGCAGTTTAATTTATGGAAAGTCTTTGTCCAACTTTCTTTGGTCGTCATATACATTTATAAACAACGGATATAAAAATATATTAGCACATATACTATTGAGCACATAATATATAGAAAATAAAATTAATACCTACTGACTAAGATGCCCACTAAATACGCAATTGTACATGTGATGCTTCTTTAAATGAATACTTAAAGGTGGGGAGTGCAAAAACATCGTTTTATTAAAGAAGTTTCAGAGTTTTACTAGAAAAAAGCCTTTTGTTATCTTTTACTCAATGAAGAAATACAAAGAATTAACATTGACATTTGAAAATTGAAGATAAGATGTACATTTGAGATATTTATACCATACGGAGTTATGAATAGAATTTAATACGTCTCAAAAATATTCTTTTAAAAGTGTCACATGTACATACAAGGAATAGAAACATTGATACAATTTTATTTAAATCTGTGCCGTCTTTTATGAAGCAGAAACAACTCTATATTGTATAGAAAGATTTGGAAACTCCATAGTAGCAATTGAAAAGAAAAGGTAAAATTTTCTTTTGAGTTAAGAGAAGGATTATATGTCCTAATGCTCTTTGAGTCTACAAACAGTTTCCTTGTAAGAAGATTAAAGTTGACACAACAAAACAGGTACTGAACTACAAAATTGCAGCCTCAAAGAAAAGAGCAAAGATGATTTAGTAAGCTCATATTATATACTACACAATAAATATCACCTTTTGTGTACACTGCAACAAGGAAAGTGAAACTAATATTTTTATTAAAAGAACTTCCCCTACAAAGTGAAATAATATTATCCATATTGTATATAAATGACGATAGTGTGCTATAAGGCATGTAACTAAATAAAGTGCTTGCTTCCGTTTTTGCATAATAAATAGTATGAAGAAATAATAATTAGAATGAGTTTTCAAACTTCTAGAAAAGTTTAGCCCCTTATTTTTGGGACGCCGAAAGAAATTGGGTCATGAAGGCTATAGAAAGATGTAGTAATTATCTGTATATATAAAATAATTGAAGAAACGTTGTATTGTATATTATGTGTGCTATTTAAGATTACAATAGTTTAAGATTTCTCTTCAACTTGACTTTCTCTGCACTGCAATGCACTTGTACATAATATTTATTAGTGACTACTACTACACAGTTTAAAAGTCTATGCTGAATGACTACGTATATACATAGTGGCACATTACGTGAAGTGAAAACTCAGTGTTAGCGTTTGGCTTGGCATTAAATTCGTAGTTCGTCCTAAGGATTTTTAACGAGCTCTTTTATTTTCTTTTCTTTTGATGGTTGGACTTTGTTTCGTTCTGCTCCGTTCTTCTCTCGACTATTGTAGAGTACGAATAGCAAGATCATGGAGTATACTATTTATGTACATATAAGAAAAGAGCAGATCAGTTGAGTTTTGCTCACGTACTTTAACTTGGAACTCACTTCCTGACTTCTGACTTGGCCAACTAAAATACTTATATAATATGCTATATAGCTAAAACTATTGCACAAATTCGAGAAGCATATTACAATAGTTCAGTAAAAGTCAGCACCATATTTTCTCCCGTAAATGATTCCCTTGTGGAAGTATTTACAATATTAAGCTGTACCATTCAGTTTATTTATGCACAATATTTCTGTATATGCGTTCCTTAGTTCAAATGTCCGATGTTATAGTATCCCGTAAATTTACCGGATACGATCAGCAATTATTTGCAACACTATATTAACACAATATTGTATTTAAGAACTTGTAATTCAAATTTGACCTTAATTTGGACCTACCTATTTGTATGTTATATAACATTTGCTCTTTTTGAAATATGGGTTAAATTGAAATTGTCTTTGTGCGTTATATCATATCGAGTAGCTATTTATAACTAGGGTTAATTGAGAAAATACGGTAAATGCAGTAAGTAGGTATAGTATAGAATAGAGAACCCTTTGTAAGTACTTAGGAAGTAGAAGTAGAGCACTTCTGGTTCTACAGTGATATAGAATACGGGTACTGTTAGTGCACGATTAGAAGAGTGAAAAGAGCTCAGAGAGACAAAAAGAAAGAAAATGCAGCTGACTGACTCTTTGGCTCTGATTCCATCTCAGAAGACAACATTTCCTTTTTGCTTTCTTATATTCCTGCTCTCTGTGATTGTTTCTTTAGTTTTTCGCAGTTTCTGAATCTTCCTCGTGGGCTTCTCTGTGTGAAATTCCCTTTCGCGATCCTGACTTACTGATTCTGTTCTCAATGGCTGCTCGTAAATTATTAATGACCGCGCCTGCATTATTACATTCTGTAGGCCTTTGTTTTGGGGCCAACTTTTACTCTCACTCGATATATGTATAAATATATGCTGTAGTATTTAGAAATATACAGACCAGGATCAACTACAGACATTATACAGACACTATTGTAAGGTGTATTGTATATATGCAGATTAGCTTGTAGATGGTGCCACTGACTAATCTTGTCTTATGCAAGGTTCTCTGAGATTTCAATCATATTATGCAATAAAAAAGCCAATATCAAGGGGTGTATGCTTTGTATATTACCTAGTACATGTTAATTCTAAAGTAAAAAGTACTTTCGGATTAGATTAAAATGGCAATGCAATGCAAGTCAATTATTTATATAAAGGAATATATTCTGTAAGATATAATGTAATGTAAGAGTGATAGATTAAGAAATAGAGAGAATATTGAGAATAGGTTCAAGTCCTGGACGGAGATATTGTCTTTTACAAATAGTTCAGACGGGCAGACTCACGAGTGTTGGACAGACCTTGCTTTTATACTCCTGGGTCAATCGGTGGCCAACAGTGAGTGGACTTCAGAATGTCAGGATTCCTTTCTGGCTAAGTCCCAATGCCAATATTTCTTAATTAACATGTAAATACACATATTTATATAAATAAAGTATTTTAAAAGAGGAAAAAGGGGGTTGTTAAGTCGCTATGCATGGGTATGCATACAGAGCCCCCTTACACTATACTTATACATTCTACGACATATATACTACCGTAAAATAAATAAAGTTGACATATTGTTAAGATTGTTAGCAGCCGTCCAAATAAACTCTATATTATGCAAAATAATACACAAAACAGTAAGCATTAGCCTCGGCTGTCGGGCGGGCATATGCAATTATCAGGCACAGCTCGCTAGCCACTATACTACTACTGACATGTAGAATATTATATATTTACATGCAGTTCACATCCAATATAAATATTTAAAGGGATTTCGATATGATATGCTAATTATTGCATTGAACTTCTGCAATTTATGAACTGAAGTCTGAAGTAGCTACCTAACCTACCTAATATTTATGTTTCGTGCAGCACAAGAGTTATTCCAAGTCTCGTGTAAGTATTGAAGATTGAAGACGTATTATGTTAAGGATTAATTTTATGCATTTTAGAGAATGGGGACAAAATTCTAGTTTTACGACTAATGCATTTATGGTTTGAGTTTGCCGTTGCTTATTTTATGTCCTTTGCATCACATCACACACTATATGAAGTAAGCTAAGCCAATTAAAAATTCCAGGCAGATATACCCTTAAGGAGTTCAGACGCATACAACAAAATTTTTAAAATTTCACAACTATAGTTGTGCTTATACTAAATACAGATAACAGTAAAGTCATAATATTTAAGCAGTAAATAAAAGTTTGCTTGGCTCACTAATTTGAGTTCATCGTAAACAAGGACAATGGATTATTTTTCACATAAAATAGGAACAGGTGTGGTATAGGTAGCTCTGAATTTGGAATGTGGATAGCGTTTGAAATGATTGATCATGTCTTGTTCCTTGTTGGGTCATGGAGTGCTACGTCATCCAGATTGACACTAAAGCTAGAATGGAAACTTACTAAATCTAATAAGAAGGAGCATTCTACCGCAGACACTATAATAGCACAACGGATTGCATGCACATATCCAAAAGTCTTTATATTTTTATAATAAGGCTTTTTATATATTTTTATTATAATGTCTTCTATTCTATGGTTGTCTATGTAGCTAACTACATAGTTTATAAGACTTAATTGTAGCCATGGGTAAATAACGTAACCTACCAATCTTATTTGGTAGAAAGAGAAAATATATAAGAGCTTAGGAAAGATAGTAAAAAGAATAAATATCGTCGCCTATAATGTAGAATTGGCTACCTTCACCTTTTCTATGCAATAAAAGACCAAGTGCTATAACAGTAAGTGTTTGGTTTTGGTTCGCGGCTTCTTTGCTTGCCATTTACTTACCATGTTGTTATTGGCCTTTTATTGCGTAGAAAAAGTGAAGTTGGTCTTTTTCGCATCATAGGCGACGATATATTATGCCTATGCCCTATCAATTACCTATGCTATATCTATATTTTTGTTTCTTATATCAATAGATGTTGTATACTTAGGTATTGTAAATAAGGTTTAGTGACACTAAAGTGAAAGCGATTAGCGTTGTCTGAATATTGCTTTCGAGTTTGATGCATGGGTTTATGTCCCTTTACGTTACGAAATCTTTCGTATATGTGCAGGCGCACTTAATGATAATAATATTGCCTCCATGCATTCTCCTAATCCAGATTATGGATTGTAAAACCGGACTGGTAAATGTTTTGTACGAAACGCACAGAAACTGTAAAATAAATCAGTTTTTTTTTCTTCTGACTATAATTTAAGTTTGGTGAGTTTATTGTTACATAATATACTACTACCTTATGACATTTATTTTATTTTGCTTGACAATATTTGTATGTCGATACGATAAATGTCAAAAACATTGATGGGGATTGTGACGTTTATTTTGTAAATACAATGTGAGTTATAAAGTTGCCATATTGATATTGGATGAGGAATAACGATCGATTTGAAAACAAAATATTGAAAGTTAGACATAAACTTGCTTGGAATTAAAATTATTTCAATGAAATTTGCGTTCGCGTACTTCATGTATCTGTACTTCATGTGGGATACTCCAGGTGTGCAGATACTGATTTTTCCTAGTAGGTGCAAATACATTCACCTTTCAATTGCTAGGCGGTGGCGCATTGTTATAATATATTTGACCCTCCCTTGCCCTAAGGTGTTAGCACGGTAAATGTGGCCAGACTTTATTTCAGAGATTTCTACGAAAACATATTTTTGTAAATTCAGTTACATCCGTGTATTTCAGTACAAGAATTGTTTTCTTACGAAAGGGGAAGAGAGTTGGAGGAAGTTCTAGTGAAGGCCATGTAGTCGCCGGAAGGCCTAAGCTCTTTCTTGCACAAAGTTTCTTCTTCTCCAACTCCTCGAAAGATATTCTCTTTCATAGCAAAAATACCTTACTGTGCTACTCGTGTATCAACTTGGCATAAGAATTCCATTTAGTATCCACCTACTACCTTGGATACATAAATGTTTACTAATACATTTCCTAGAGCTTGTAGAATGCCTTTGTAATTATGTTGGAGAATAATATAAACGCTATGCACATAACGTAGGAAAGACAATGCTGAATATTATACCATTTATAATAGTAGCACGTCAAGGTAATGCATATAAAAATATAGACGACTACGAAGTATCAACAACGGAAGTAAAACTTTCTTCCTTTCTCTCTTTTACGCAATGGGGAATAATGTTTTGAGCTGGAGACAAAACAGGGACGTGAAGCAAAGTTTTTAATTTACACTTTCTAGGCCGAGGAGCTATATAATCCTCCCCTTATTTTGGTAGAATTCACTTATTATTCTTTAATTTTGGTACCTAAAAGTAAAATAAATAAATAAATACAGCAATTGATAACGTAATTACTGTAGATTTCAATTGCTTTTTGAATCATAATACATAATATACTAATATATGTATGTTGCTGTAGAAAACCCAAGCACACACCATAACTATGCTTATCTACTGTACATACATATTGTAGATGAGTGATGATTTGCATTGTAAAATTGTAATGATGACTGATGAATGAAATATTACCAATTTAAAAATTATGACACGTAGAAGCACGTGGAAGTCATAAATTTTAGTTTGCCCAAATATAAATACCACTAATTTGTACATCCTAAGTAAATACGTATTGTTTATTACCCTACAGAGTGAATGAGTATTTAAATAAATGCTGTTATAAAATACACAGCACTTGGAAACATATAACTGAATCTAATGTAGAAGCTTCCTCGGAACATTCATATTCTGACTCTGACTGTACTGCAATTTCTACTATGCTATAACAATCTGCCCTTATAATATAGTTAAATTTTATTGTTGTCTACTTTTAGCATTGTAATTATTAGAAGAACAGTATTATATTTACTTTTGTTATACAAGAGGCAACAAACGGTTCCAATTACCAATTTTTGTTGTAAGTAACGCGAGACTTTTATTTTATTTTTGTACTATTATGGAATACAGGTTTCCTTATTTAGATAAATTATATCATAATATCATTGGCTCATGTTACCATTTTTTTAAATGTGCGGAAAGACTTCCTAAGCAACGATAGTTTATACAATATCTAAATATAATCATTCACTGTTCTGTTATTTATTGGTGGAACTTGTGTCAAGCTCGAGTTACCAATTTTTGTAAGTGAAAGTCTCTTTTATAAGTTTAGTTCTATTTTAGGACGGGCGTACGTCACAATATTGTAGCTTATCGCTAGTCTGCGCCATAAATATGCATAGGACATGTACATAAAGAAATAATAAGACAGGTAAATTGGAACATCACTTCTCTCTATGTAATAGGAGCAGACTAGGGTTTACGCACATTACTTTTGCTAGGGATTCTTTTCAAAGCCAGCCGTCAGCATTCAAACGCAGAGAAGGAAAAAGAGAGACAGAACAAATGAAAGAAATTCCAGGCAGCTTTCGATACTATTTTTGTTTCTAAATTAGACAAGCGTATTGTGTTACATATTACACACTCCAACGCCGACCCTTATATAACTGTCATAACGATACCAATTTACTTTTATTGTGTAATGGTGTCATGATCTATTTTGAGCAGGATACCTTATATATCTCACATATTATAGACATAGGTACAGAAACCCAAAGATTTTTTCTTGTAAAAAGGAATATGCATTTGTTATCACGTATAAAGTTTCCAGTGGAGCAAGCTATAGATTTTGCATAAAAATTATTTGCTTATAGAAATAGTAAAAAACGCATGATGTTATGTTTAGGATGGTTGTGATAGAGGAGAAATATTCCTTTGATATTTGAGTTGAGATTATACTTTCTTTGAAAAGTATAAAAATGGGAAAAATTTAAATGGACTCGGCTGTTGTCTCTTAAAATGTGGAGTAAGACATATAAACACATAGAAATCGTCTGATCTGTTTTTTTGTCTGAGTGAGCGGAAGTAGTCTTCTTTGTTTGTTTGTATGGGTGGAATTTATTTAGCTATGTACATAGTTACTATTATGTAGCATATATTTTCTAAATATATGTACCGTAAGAGTACGTGGGTAGTAAAATAGTTTGGCTTGTCAACGAAAGAGACTAATATTTTTTATATTTTTTAGTCGGCACCGACGTCCCAGTCTGCATCTGACGAACCACTCGTCGTCTCTGTCAAGCTCGATTCCATCATCACCCGTCCCGTCGCCAAAGATGCCACATCGAATTGCAAACCAGAGCTCTTCGAGTGCTCTCAACGACCAAGACTCTCCTGGGATATCTGGAGTTCTTCCTAGCCCAACTCCACCTGGATCGCCTCATCTTGCTCACTGGAGATCAAGGCTCAATACTCTTAAGAACAGTTTCCTCGGATCTCCTCGCTTTCACCGAAGGAAACTACAAGGTCAGTCGCACTTTATTATGTCATTCTTCCAATGGAATTACTCCTAAGTCCGTTACTTACCTTACTTGCTCCTCCGTCCATACTTTCAGCATTATTTTTTACTCTACACCCACATTATGTAAGGTACATACATACTGTATTACCCCCTAAGGCGTCAATAGTATGTGTAGCATGAAAATTTTTAAATTCGCTTTCATAAAGGGCCGAAGGAAAATCATTTCTTAAAATTATTACTAAAACTTTTTTATCGATGACACTATACTTACAGTATACTATTACGAAAATTTTATAATTATTTCAATTTATCTGCAATGTTTAGTCCTTTTTAAAATAAACTACCATTTAAGGTAAAAGATGCATATCATTGCCCAATAGTTAGATATATAATAATTTTATCTATATTTATGAGTTGTACTTACCGTCTCCACAAAGTTTTACAATTTATCTACGTAGTATGCAGCTTTCGCCACTCATGGTATCGAACCCAACGTTCTTGTACAAATATGTAGTATGTATGTAGGTATCTATGTTACTACATCTTAAAAAACGGGAAACTGTGGTGGGAGTTTATTTGTTTGGTTTGTAAAGTCATCTGTGGAGACAGTAAAATGGTAAATACTAGTAGGAGGTTTTCTACTAACACTACATTTGTATCTGTAACAGAATTCAGGTATGTATGTATATACTTAGTATGTATGTATCTACGTTATGTACAGAGGTAATGGTGAACAGCAAAAACAACAAACAACCTCCACTGACACTTTCAGTGAACTCATAATGTCCATCAGTAGTTCCAGTAGCCTTGTAGTGTCCTTCCTAATGCAGAGCTACAAGCACGTTCTGTGTCTGATGTTGGTAGCTAGAGCTTTCTAAGAAGAGCAAAGAAAAACTGGCCACACTCACACAACACTTTCAACTTTACACTTTATGGATTTCACTTTCTCTTTTTACAGCACTCACTTACAATTCAAACTGTTTTTACTTTCTCTGTCAATCTAGTTGTAACTGTATTTGTTCAGGCACCAACCACTATCCACCAATATACTATTGCACATACACACTCACTATACTATACTGCTGTAAGCTATTGTCAACTCACCAGAGCTAAGAATATTTCTATTCCACCAGTAACAACAGAAAGTGTGCCTATGTACAATATACCCCTCTTTTTCTGTATAATAGTAGGAAACTCGCAAAGAAAAGCGAGGAATTGCGTTTCTCTTTCTTTTGTCCTTTTTGTCGAGTAAATCCCCTTGAGAATTTTCCATACAAATTCAATATAAGGACTACATAAGGAGAGAAGCAACCAAACATTGTTGTTGATCTTAGGACACTACTACTAGAATCTTTTCAACACTCAAACAACATAATGTCAACAATTTTGCTTGCTTATGTACTTGCACAAATACAAAAAATGAGCTTAGCACTAGCAAAGCCACTACATACTTAGTAACAGTAACATAAGGTCCTCATATATATTCAATCTCGGTACAAAAACATGTAGGTACATGCTACACTTACGTTTTCAACTATTTACTACATTCGATTAGAAAGAATGTTATTCTGAGCCGGACAATAATATTTTGGGGGTCTTCTCTTACATTTTCTTTCAATTAATTCTTCTGATTTAAATTAATGATGGTATACATAGGTTCATTTAGATCTTGAGCTTAATTACTAACACTATTGAAGAATGAACAAGAACAAAAATGATTATGATTGCATGTTGGTATTTTTTCACCCAGGAAGATTTTGCTTGACAAATCCATTTGAGTGACATGGCTTGGACATATGGCATAATGTACTAGTAAGGCTGTACTAGGCTGACTAAAGGATGTGTATTTCGTATGGTGAAAGTTGAATTTAGTGAAAAATCACAAGAAAAGAAAGGATATGATTATACTTCTTAAAATATGTACCATTTTTCGGTGTTTAAGAGATAATGCTACAGATACTAGATAGGCGTTTATATAGTACATGTAAAATAAAGATAGGTTCATTATGCATACAATTCATCTCAACAGATTTTTTTCTCAATTCAAACTACAGTCTCAAAATGAGTCTGTTGGACGACTGGAAGAGAATGTGGCCTGGTGATTTATCAAGAAGAGGATGCTAACAAAAAGTGCCATAAATATGTATTTGTGCCAGACTAGATTATGATGGAAAGTCTATTCACCATGCATGGCAATGTAGGAAAAAATAAAAGGAAAACATATTTTTCGCTGTAGAAAAGTATACGATGCCGTAAAAGTGTATCATTTGTAAGGAAAAATCAATATGTCTGTCATTACATGACTGATTACAAGTAATAAGTTGAAAGATGAAAAAATTATTAGGAGTCATAATGCAGCTTCAGAAAAAGTATCATGTACATATAGCATGCAGTAGTAGGAAGAGAAACTGTGTCTTTGTAGAGAGCCGTAATAATATTTATGTGTAGCAATAGTTAACTAAAGCTCGCTGTTCATTTCGTTTTTTGTTAAATACATACCAATGTAATAATATGGCGGTTATGTTGTATGTATCGTTCTTTGAAGCATAAGATAAGTAAATACACAATAATGTAGGTAAATCAGTTTTGCTCTATATTACTTAGTAAGTATTAGCTGAATAATTGGGTTTTCTCATCATGAGTAATCAAACTAGGAGTTTAGCTGCATCTCCAGATGTTCAAAATTGTATCATTTCTGACACAGATGCATCTTGTCTTAAATCTTAACTAGCTTTTCGCATTTACCATCTATGACTACTTACTTTAGTACTATGAAGCAGAATGACATAATTTTTTAAAGCAAGTCTTGTAAAGTTAAGCTCTCTGATTTTTTTCAGAATGACAGTAATTTCTTTTTGACATAAATATATTAGGCGAACTACATTTTGAGATTTTCCTCTGCTTTTGAACATTTGGTACGTTTCAAACTTATAAGTAGACCGCAGACGTTAGTTCTAGTATTTTATGTTTTATTGACAATCGCCATGCTACTTATAAGCATACATTATAGATATGTAGATTGAGACAGATAGAAATTTCTTGGAAGCATTATTCTTCGTTAACTCAATATGGAAATAGGATTGCGTCCAATTCACCTTTTCTGAAAGTGAACTCAGAATCAGATTTTAGGGACTGTGCTATGGGATACGTTATCCCAACTTTTCATCATATCGGGAGACATACATAATAGTAAATGAAATGAAACTTTAACTCAACAGCTCCACATAATTTGTGACGCAATTTAAAGGAAAATCTAATCGGATCCTGCGGGTTGTTTGGGCACGGCTGGCTTTTACATTTTCCAATAGTTTTCCTTTCCATACCAACTCATGGTTTCTTTGTGACGGTAACGGGTAGACAATTCTCGTAGGCGTGTTGGCAGCTCATAGCCACTGAACGTGGTCACACGATGAATGTAGACGGTAACTAAAGTACTTGCATTTCCCAACATTTTAAGTCACTTTAATGCTTTTACCTAGTGACAAAAAAATTCAGGGGATTGGTAGTTGGTGCTGTCAAATAATTGTTTTTAGCGAAAATTGAAAGTAGTAGACAGTTCTTATAATCACGTGCTCCCCCAGAACGCTGTGATTATTCTTTGAGTAATTACAAAATTATTATTTACTACTCAGTACCCACATTATCATGCCAAAGGGAAAAAACAGTATGTGATAGCATATTATTCAAATGTATTTGGATACCCAAAAATTTCTACGAAAAAATTATATTCGGAGCTACTAGGAAATATTCGACCAAAATCTAAATCTAAATCTCTATGTTATTTATATAAGTTTCATAAAATCTAGAACCCAGCCCGTGGGGTGCTTATTGTAAAGCAAGAGCTTCTGTTTTATCATACAAATGACCTTCAATAGTTTAAAGTCTGCCTCATGGTTATTATTAATGAGCAGATATCTGCGTATCTATAGGTTAGGTAACTATTTGATATATTGGTTTTTCTCTGAGGTGGTGTTTAAGTGACATTTGAGATGAGATTTTCATCTTCCATTTCATTAATTTACTTTTTCCTTTGAATGAAGCTTGTTTTTCATTCAGTTACAGAGAATTCTTTTTCGCCATGCAATGTGTTCTATTTATTTACACTCTGCAGAATCATCCTGTCTTTCGTAATATAGAAAGTGAGTTCAGTAGGTACCTATCGTTTTTGGATTACATCCTAAAATTATGTAGTGCATAGGTATCCAACTGGGGGCCTGCGTGCTCCAATTTTTAATATGAATTTTCCAAACAGCAGTTTATCCCTTTTTGCTAAAATATAGAATGTGTAAGTAAGAACCATTTCAGTACTAATTACGTATAAAGTACATACATAATATCAACGTGCACCTATGCAGCACATACTATATGCACTTTGTGTGTCAAGGTGCCTAATACTGTATTAAAACATTAGTATTTCACATAAAACATACAGACTGACTAAACTATCTGTACCCGTACCCGTATCTAATTAAATACTAATTATTATTTAAATAAAATATTACAGAATCATAAGTTTAGAACAATTTGTTATAGAAAATGATATGATTTTGTTGTTTGTAATTTATTTTTGATGCCCGGTGACTTGACTGACTGAGCAGCCTCTAACGAAGAAGTTCACCTGACGCCTGAGAGCTCACCTGAATTGACGAAACGTTCATGGTTTGGAAGTCTCATGGGCTCGGAACGAGACGAAGCGTATACAATTCTCGTCCGAGGGAAACCATTAGCTACTGTTAAGGCTGATCTTATACACGCTTTTTTGTCGGTAAGCTTATTCCTTTCCTAAGTGTATCTACTTTCACTTCACTTTCTCTTTAGGTACTTTCTTTCTTACACACTGGCTAATACATAATGAAACTTGACTTTCTTACTTTGAGTTAGTAAGTCGTGCAGTCAACTCTACTTGGGCACAATCACCAACCGACTTTACACATATAAGGCAATATAGAAAATAAATTAGTAATAATGATACTACTTATTACACCTATAGGTATACTTGCCTATCCGTAATTAAAATATAAATAGGTACCTACTCTACTTATGGTATACTATTATATTGTATGATATATTATCACTGCACACGTAAGTAACTATTATAGTATATTCTACTAAATATACAATAGTATCTCTGCACTACTACACCCAAAGAGAAACTCATTCATTGTTATTATCTACCTTTTTCTTCGAAGGTAGCCAATTGTGTCGCGCTCTGTAATGCCTTGTGTGCCTTTAGCTATTCAGCTATACGTATATTTGCTTCTCACGTGGCCTATCTGAAAATAGGTCAAAAAAATAATACTTTTAGATACATGTCGTATAAAAATATAAGTACTATATATGGATAAACCTAAAGTAAAGATAATCTAGTCTAGTAAGAAACAAAAGCCTTACTAACTTATCTACCAATAAAGAACATACAATATGCAAATTGTAAACTAAATATTTGCAATATTTGCCAAAAATCAGTAATTTTATGTAAACTTCTGAATTGCTTATATTTTAAGGAATAATTCTGACCTGGTCAAAGTTCCTCTCAAACCTATCATTTTTTCGTAAATACAAAACGTAAAAAACGTTTGCACCTGCTCGGATCCGATGTCCGATTACTTTGCAATTATCCACCATTATTCGCTATAAATTATTTACATTAACTTTAAGCTCGTGGATCTTCGATCAAAGTCTTATTAATCTTTACATTGTGACCGTTAATGAATGGAATTATGGAATGCAAAGCAAAAGAAAGGGATATACTCTACTTCGTTTTAGCCAACTTTGTAGACGATACAAACAAGGGCGCACGCTATGATTGTTATTATATTTCTGCGTAGTTTCCTTTGATGTTGTTATTTGATAATTTGATCTAAAATACTGTATGAGCTAAACAAGGGTTACCTATTATATACCTTCATATATAACGTATACTATTCTTATTGTTAGAAGCCGTAGGAAGTTAATGGGCTATGGTCTAACAATAACTAACTAAGTAAGTAAGTAGTACTTGAGTTGCCAATTTATTGGTCTTATAAATTTTATCTACAAGAGATGCTGTAATTTGATATTGTATGCATTTTGCGTACATCGCCATATTAAAATTTTGCCTTAGTACATACTAATAGTTTGGTTGGTATAATGGTGCTTATAATAATTGTACTTGGAAAATAGTAATCCTACAGCAACCAAAATAGAAGCCCTCTTCTACATTTTCAAGTCAAATCCTTTCATTTAATAATTTTAATTACCTCTGAAATTTAACTGATTAAAAGTTGTCATTTTAATTCCCAAGAACTATTCTCTCTAGCTAACGATGTATAAGAATACACTGCTAAATATAACATCGAAATTAGGTTCAACACTCAACCCATATAAAATGAAAGTAAAACTCTGACTCGTGTACAAGCTGAAAGAGAGTTACTTATTGTTAGTTACCAGGATTATAGAATGTCATGCGGCGGAATAGCAAAGCTCATGATATGTATTTATGTATTAGGACACTACTAATTCATTATCTCATTCTGGTTGGGCATTCTCTTTCAGCTGCTTACGTCATTCTACATTCTAATGACATTCTTAATGAGCGCAGACAGACCTTTGCTTTTTTGAATGTCACAATAACCCAGTGAAAGACGAAACTGACGGAGTAGCTAAATATCCAATCTCTAGATGAATAAGTCATCTAATGCGAACATACTTTTATTACCTTGCTCTTGGGTTTGAAATGGGAAATTATATTTTCGCACATGTAAAGTATTACATTATTTATGATTATTGATTTACATAATTTTTGGAAAAGCTATTCAGCAATTCAACATACATAATTTACAATAGATTTAAATTAATTATGTATCGGAATTAATATGTATGGGAATTAATTTTCCCATTATTATGTATCAGTATTTCGCGGTGTAAAAATGTTTGGCTATAAAAAACTAAGGCAATTGTCAAAAATGGCGGTGTTATAGAAATAAATGGTTTTGATAATTATCTGTAGTTGTGTAATTTGACAAGGATAAATACTGAAAAATATTTTTGTTGTTGGAAGTGTAATGAAAGCGCTAATGTTGGGATGACGAATGGTATTTCAGATAGCAGAACTGAGTCATAGCGTTGCGAGTCCGATGTCATTCAAAGTTGAGTACAAGAGAGGCTCTTCCGGTCCAGCTATGTTTCAGCGTCAAGTCCGTTTCCAAGTAGATATCTCGCCCGTCCCGAAACCTCCAGGTCACCCTGCAACTTCCGAGCGGGAGTTCCTCTACGCGATAACCTTCATCTTGTTATCTGGAAATATCCGAAGATTCCGTCGGATATGCGAACATATTCAGTCACAGGTTTGCAGTCGACGGCCACCGCCCCCTTCGCCGCGAGCTGCGAGAAAATTCGGAAACTCAGAACAATTGAGTGAAAGCTCTTCTTGTGGCTCCGACACCTCGGACAGACTTTCTCCCTTTTCAAACGCCACATTTAGACAAGTAAGCAAAACTGTTACATTACTTTTTCTCTAGGAACTTCAATTCTTGCAATCTTTTATCACAAAAATACCATTTCAAGGCAAATATGAAATTTACAGATATCATAGGGCAGAATTTAAACAGATATTACTTATTACATAGTAAGTGCATCGCATGAACTGTCATTGTAAGCTCACCTCTCAGCATAAAAACAGACATGAGATCACTTTTACCACGATGGAAGAAATCCAACCAAAATAGAAAGAGGAAGTTTGGAATTGGAAGTGAGAAAATAATTCTCTTATGCATAAAATCCCAATGAAGTGTTTGGTGTATTTTACAGAGACATAATAGTACCTATATCAGTGCCATGAAAACGGCGTGAGTCAATTAGTAAATGAATCAGAAGATAATTTTATAAATTAAACACAACGAAACCGGAGCACTTCACTAAACTACTTACATATCACAGAGATTGTAATTACACTCTGCAGTACGATGCGACCGAGAATTATAGAGTGCTTTATGATATGATAGGATGGAATGAAACTGAGAAGACATCCATGCAAAAGTGCTCCAGAAAATAAGCCTAGACAAATTGTCGGAGGAAAAGAGGATAGCCTTTCCTTCATCAATTATTTAAGTTGATTTCCTTTCATTCCTTTGTGCAACATCCTATTGACTGCATACAAACAGCCGTTGAGATACTTTCTTTGTGTAAATCGAGGTTAAGCACTTAAATAACAAGACCCACCAACAACAATGAAGTTTGTTAAGCTAACTAATTCGGAGAATAAATACTTGTAAAGCTATTTGGATAGTGGCACCTGATAAATTTTTAAAAACGTGCTCACAACATTATTGCAATTTTAATTTTAGTCTTGCATTGTAGAGTATGTTCTCCTTCAAATTAAACAGATTTACAATTAAAATTAATTTATACTTCAATGCCAACAATACTATAATATATTATTAAAAACAATTGGTGTTTCTGGTTAACCGGAAAATAAAACACCATAATATTGCATGAAGTGTGTTAGGATAAAATATCTGTGGAATATTTATAGGTGCATTTAAGTAAAGTAATGCCAAAAGAGTAAATAAATACACGTATCTTTAACAGTAAAAGGCATTTTCCATTATCTCTAGCGATAATACTGTGTATATGTAAAATGTACAAGGAGATAACACAGATAGTGATAGTGATATGTACAATTTATTAGCTTAGTAACCTAGTTTGCCTTGGGAAATTTATTTGCAAGCAGTTTGTAGCTAGGCATGTGAGATTAATTCCCGAAAGTAGAGAGCCCGGCTTAGAAACGATCCTTAGTAAGAATTCTCGAAACAGGGCAAGGTAATCAAGTCAATGGAGGGCATTTATAACTTATAGCACACTAAACAGAAAGTGAAAAGTTCTCCACTTGGACCATTTATGAGTGTCACCGCCAAGTTAACTTACCTACCGGACCGGTTATGTTATCGGGCCTTGTTTATTTAAACATTAGGAAAAAATGTATCGTATCTATCTACATATATACAGTACTACTTTTTCAATGTAACTTTAAAATTTTTGCCACCTATGTATATTGCCGAAATAACTTTTAATTGTAAGAAACAGATTTTTATATTAAAAGCAATATGAAATTTTTGTTGCATTTTTGAAGCCAGAATTTTAATTGCTCAATTAATGAGAAATATATTTATTTGTAGCACGGCTAGATTTAAATGACTCTGAATTATATAGGTTAAGAACAGGTTAGCCCACTTCTAAGTGTAAAATTGTTTGTCGGGCTTGCACTTGAGCTGCATATATTTATACATTCTGTAAATGTTACATAGTTTAAGAGGCAAATTGCCTTGTATTATGTTTCGACTGACAGAGTTGAGAATTACATTAAACTCACGATCAGTTAACCTACATTGAAGCCAAGTAATTTAAATGATATCTTAAATTACATCGAGTTTTATAAGCAGAGTGCTTGCTTACACGCAAATACCTCATACTTTCTCTATTTACCTTACTATGGTGAGCTAGTGAACCGTAAGTTGTAGCTTTAGATTATAAATACCTACTACGCTACCCTTAATGCCCTCTCCAGGTGTTCCATTTAATATTTCGCAATTCATTTTATATAACGTGGCGGGTATGCGACTTAGAGTTGCCACCTTCCTTTCTATAAAGCAAAAGCAGGGATTAGGCGCATGTATATAAACCTGAACCCAACTCCCGTAAGAAGAATTGCTTTTTGAATGAAAAGGAACGTAGTTCGTAGGTCCATATAAGTATAATAGGCTAATATCCTAAAAGCTCCTTTGTTACAGGTAGATCAGTCCACCCACATATACAAACTGTATTACAGCTTATATGTATTCTTTTTAAAAGAAAAAATTCCAAAATATTTGGCGTCAGAGATTTTATACATAGAGAATTGCGCTTGTATTCATGATTAGGCGCTTCTACTTAAAGTATTTCTTACTAGACCCAGCATTCGTCTGCCGTGGGGTGGCTTGGCTTGGCTTGGCCCGACCTGACCTAACTAAGTACCTTAACTAAATATTCTTTCATGGTGAAACATGACTACCTTTGCCTAGAATGCTATTATGAAGTAAATTGTTCTTTCTTCGAAGAGAAAACTAAATCCTAGCCAATTCAGTTATTTTACTAGTATAGACTAGGCACTACATAATATTTTTAGTACTACATTGTGAATCGGAGTGTAACGAAGACGAGAGTAGCACATTGAAGTCTGTAGGACCGTCTAGGAGGATTGCATTTGGTAGCCTTGCCTTGGTACGTAAAGCTGTACCATAGTGAGCTGATGCTATGTGAGTGATGGTAGTCGACTACTCTTTGTAGTAAGTAGAATAGAATAAGAGTAGTAATGTTGGTTAGTATACGTAGCATAATGGTCTCCTACGCAATGTGATAATGTTCCTTGCTCGGCTTCACCAGCCAACGCCAACACTCTCTATGAGACATTATTATGTTCCCAGACCTGAGGAATAAGGGGGAAGATGAGGAGGATGCCAAGACGAAGCAACCTGCAGAGGCTACGACTTTATGGAATTTGAATAAAGCCAGCTAGCTTTAATGGTTTAAAATTTCTATTCAGGGTCCTCGTAAATTTTCCAGTCCTCGCCGTCTCCTCTGTATTTTTGGTGATAAGTGATCTTCTCCGAAAGCTTTTCACATAAAAAACAAGTGGAAAAAACATAAAAATATTGTAGTGATCCTGAGATAGACGCAACTACACCAGAACCAAGTTCCCTTCGTATAATATGTCGTCTGATATTTTGTTTTTGCTAACATATCTCTTCTTCTCAAATAATTTGTACGTCTAATAATAATGTTGAGTGTGATCGTGATCGTGATCATCAGTTTATTATTCTCAAACTCAACTCAGCTGACATTAAATTGGTACGCAACTTACAGATGGCTGATCCCTGTGCAAATTTACAAAATTGACTTTCCTACTCGCTGTCATTGTCATATTATAGCATTTCAAGTCATCCCAATATATAAATACTACATTTCAGGGAAGTCAAATCTGTAATTCATGTACAGGAGCTATAAAATTCTATTTACATTTCTCCCAGCCAGCTAGTATATAGCATAAAGTGTAAAATGATGAGGATTTCTATAATATCTGTACATCTGTATTACGTACTATGCGTGAATTCAATTTTTTTTTTAGTATAGAGTGCAATACATATTTTTGTGTGGGTAGTTCCACGGTTCCGGTAGCGAAAGTGAGTCTGGCCTGTTGGAAAGTGAAGTAATGGTGAAGTTATGGATTGGCATGGCATGACCTGTCTTCGACTTCATGATGTTGAGTGGAATTTTCTAGTAGTGCAATAAATACGTATTTTAACTACTTACAAGCTATGTCCTAGTGCACTACGAACCTGAGTGCTAATGCAGCTCAATAGAGAAGAAGGTTTTGAATTGCAATATCAGTATCTACCGGGGAAAGTAGCAAGTGAAAGTAATATTCAACCTAGGAAAGTAAAAGCCACATTTACCATTAGTTTCTCTTACTTCTTACTCCCTTTGTTTGTTGGTTGCATTGCATTGCTCCAATGCTTTCCTTCTTTTATAAAAACCGAGTATCCAATTTACGGAATAAAGGTGTCGATATATTATTACTGTAATGGAATTTATATGTAATACTCCTCCAGCACCTGTCAGGTTTCCAGTATAAGTAGCTACATTGTATTTATAAAGATATATAACACATAAAATCCCATTCAACGCTATTTATACCTTCAGGGAGGAGAATGTGTAATAAATATGGTATACATAAATAATTCTATGCCATGACCATGCATAGATGGGAAAAAAATAGGTATAGATTTTTGCAAAGAGAAAGCTTAGCACTATTACATCAAACTCGCCATCATATTTGAATTCTCCTTTAGATGTTTAGGCGTAGACAGTAGAACTGAGAGATCGAGGGAAGGATGCTCATGAAAGCAAGTTAGTTACCATTAGGAATACTTTTGATGCAAGATGAAACCCAAGTGTCTCTTATGAATACCCTGGCGTGGTATGGTATATTATATAACACAGTTTCACTTCTCTTTGCTTACATTGCTTTACGTTAGTTAACTTTATCTAATCAAGAGGAGGAATTGAGGAGAGCTATTGGGAAGGAAGCAGAGAGGAAGAGCAAAAGTCGAGAGTTGTTTAGTTACTGTTTCTCTAAGTATAAATAGATGAGAAAATGCAAAGTCCACCAAAATGCAAGCAAACATCTTATTCCTTCTCAAGGAGGAGAATAGTCGTTTAGTGTACTGTACTGTAGTTCAGAGAAAGTAAAGTAAGGGAACAAAAGCCAAGATAATAGAAGGTCATGGAGTGTAACAGGGAATTGAGGAAAAGTCAAGTCATCTCAACTCAACTGAGCTTATACTTATATTTGTAGTTAGACTCTAATAATATAATATCTAGCAGAAGCTTGACAATATCTTGGTAATTTGGTATACTTGCATTCTTATTACTTTCTATGGATACAAGTTACAAGACTAAATACCTACGGATTAGGGCATAGTACAAGTTACAAGTACAAACATATACATAATGGACATACCAAATTAACTATGTATACGTAACCTAGACTGAAACTACATAGCAGCTTTGAATATTATAATCTATGCATTATGCGCTTAAGTAACTAAGTAAGGAAACTGCTTTAGGGAGAATGGCGATGCGATATAGAAACTAGAGTGAAATGGAAGGGAATACAATGTAAATTGCTTATCTTATGACTTTCTCCAACTTCTACATACTAATACATATAAATACATATATACAGAGTATACATACCTACGTAGCTTAGATGGGTAGGTATAGAGTACAAATACAAGCAACAAATATTTGTTTGAGCTTTACATACATATTGGCTGCGTCCGTTATAAATCCCTCTATATCCATCTGTGAACCCTTAGTACGGAAATCCCAAAAAATGTAAAATATTTCGAAATTCTAGTGTTAACAAGCCAATATAGCCCAAATATATTTTAATTTTTAATTTTCATTGCTCTTTCATTTCTATTTTTTTTTATTATTTTATCTATTTACATGTTTGCTAGCACCACAACAATGGTATTCTACGAAAATATTTGGAGCGTTGACGCCTCTGGTTTTACAGAGAGGGTGTCACAACTTACAAACTACTACACATTAAGCCTAGTTGTACTATATGTATCCAGTTCATCGTATTGTGCAACTGTGCTGTAAATACATAATGCGCCTTGTGTCTCGACTCTTGTCGGCATTTCTTACATGCAAACATACGTAGGTGCATGGAACAAGTTTGTGGTGGCTTCTTGTCTACTGAATTCTGATATTACACTGTAACACTGCACAGTAACGCAGCGTTCTGAATTTTATAACATCTACATAGATCTTTATGTGCTGGAATGAATGCTACTTCTCGCTCCGTAGGCTCCACTCTAGTGCATTATACCAAAGAGGTAATTTCAGAGAATACACAAGAAAGTCTATAGACAAATACGTTCGGTGGCTTTTGCATTTGACTGGCTCATTGGATTCCATGTAATTCAATGTAGTGCAATGCATGTAAATTAATTCTATTCTCAACTCAACTTCATTCCACTCCACTCTCATCTTCACTCACTCATGCTTTCACATTGCACTATACTTCCTATATTACACCACTTCTGTTAGAAAGGGTGAATCCGACCCAAGACAATTTTCCGCTTGGAAGAGATGTCGAAGACTTCGACTATAAAACCAAATTACAGAGTAGACAATTTCTAAATGTGTTGTACAGATTTTCAATGAAACTAATTAACACATAATATTATATAAAACCTTATTCAAGCTGCAAAATTGTAAAATATATTGCAAATTAATTCATTTCCTGATTGTATACAGTGCAACTGAAAAACTTGATAAACTTGTAAATATTTATACTATGTGGGAGCAATGGTGAAATGGGTGATGAAAATAAAATCATCACATATCGCATCATCATCGGCATCAGTTTTGGAAAATCTGACCATGTAATATGGAATTGTTATTTGTAAACCATTTTTGAACAAAACAGTGGTTTCAACATGAAAAAAAATTGAAAAGCTAAACAAATTCCTGTCAATGTATCGGAAAATCTTCCACTGCAAACTTATAGTCTACAAATATCCCAATGGAAAATATAGTGTGAAGTTCAGACTCTGAACTTCAAAAGTCGCTACAGGATCAACTGCGTATGTTAACTATTTATGCGTATATGGTATCTGTACTATACTTACTATGGTATTTACTATGCAAACCAAAAAACCTGTTCAATACTTTTCTAGGAAATAGGAAATATATTTTTATAAATATGAATGTTGATGTATTAAGTATTTATAAGAAATGAGTATAATGTGAAGAATTCACACGTGTTGCTAAACTTGTGTAGGTACATAGAATTGTATAACTGGAACTTTGCTCTTTATTGTAATTGAATCTATTGCATGAATTCCTTAACAGAAAATCAGATATGTAGGGAAAATTCGGCTAACAATATGATATCCACAGTTTCAGGGATTTGAATTGCAAAAAAAAAAACCAACAAAATTAAATTAAAGTTCAATGCCACATCAATCAAATCGTATTTTACGGGGCAATACGCATTAACATGAAATCTGCCATTTAACTTTGATCTACAACAGTACACTTTCTACCTAGACCAATAAAGGAGAAAGCAGATAATTCTATTTTCTCGCCCGTCAATCTAAATTCTTGAACCGAAAAATGAACTTACAAACATTACAATAATACACCTTTCGAATTTTCATCATTCAGTGTTCATAATTCTTTCCTAACAATAAGTATAATGAAATTTTTGTCCCCTTGATATTGCATATAAATGAATCATATATATAAAATTACTTACTTATATTACTTATTCTATAGTACCTCTCCTAATAAATAATCAACGTTTAGTTATTTTTAGTAAATAATTTCAGTTCCGTATTGAAAACACTTCCTTTCTGTGAATTTGCTTGACAAAGAGAAAGTGGGTGTAGAACGGAATGACAAAACTTTCTCTACTAATTAAATTTCCTTGAGGCGGAACTGAATTTTACAAACTTGTTAATTATTCTAGTCTCAGTAGTAATTTATTCAGTTTTGTTAGCTTTGATAGCAGAAGTTTCTCATAATTAGAATCGCGATTAAGTAAGGAAGATTTAAATTTTTGTTTTGATGACAAACTTTTATTAAAATTTACGTGCTTTGTGGAAGAATATTTCTCTAGTGTATTCAGTGCAGACGCCTCCGGGTAGGTAACATTAATTAGGTGTAGATTAAGTTAACAAACACTTGTAGTGTAATAGACATACTGCAACGAGCTTAAGTTATATTACCATGTTCCATATTGGATTTACTTTGAATTCATTCTACTAATTGTGCACAAGTAGTACATATTTCTTAACTGCAATCTTTGTTAAAGGAATCATAATATATCCCTATAAAGATTAAGATTAAACGTTGAGAAAAAAACTCACATTTTTAAAGTGTTTTAGGATCTTTGTAAAATCTTTGTTGATTTATAAAATTCTTAACCCAATGTTAAACCGTATTTACCATAACACTTGATTATCAGGTGCAATTTACGTAATACTTAATTCGTCGTCCTTGAAAATGGAAAGGCAAAACACTTTTGGTGTGGTTTCCATAACATGGACATTGACAACAAACCATTTGCCAATAATTACTTCAAGTTTTCTTTAAGCACTTGTCTTTTATTAGTTAGACAGCTACTAAGTACTGAGTTACTATTGCCCACTGCAGACAAATATCCATGTTTCCGGTCGCTTTACCAAAAGGTTAATATTGTGTTAGTACATTTCAAGTGAATTAGCTAAGTGCTTAGTAGTCAACTACAAATAAGTGAAAGAGGATTGCTATATTTCTCGTTCACCGCTACATTAACTGCACTAGAGTAGTAGACCAGTGCTAAGCTTTTCCCACTAGTAAATGTATCAGCAGAAAGAGAACAACGTACATGAAGTAAATTAAAGAGAAAGGAAACTGACTGTGTTGAACTGAATACAATTGTCCTTGTAAATCTACAATTTGTAGTTTGCAATGTAGTCAACCGAGAGAACATTTATGTTCTCGTCGCCTAACTGGAAATATTTGTTGGGTAATATTTATTGCCTAGACACTACGTAGACAGTAGACACATTAAATCCAATTCGGCTCGAGAAATGTACAGATTAGTAATAGTAATGCCCATTTCATTGATGAATTCGTATATGGAAACTGGAAAATTACTTACCTGGCACCAGAAACACTATTTAAAAGTCTATTAAAACTGACACTGAGACACTCAGAAATTGCAGACAGCGTTCTCCACCTTTGGTTGCGCAATTCCATCAAATAATACTAGCAAGCGTCTATTTTGCATTTCACTCCCATTTCTTGTTATTGCAACCTCGCACATTTTCCAAAGCTATACCTTTTTAAAAATACAAATACATCAAAAGACCATAAACATATTTTGCAGTTTTATACTCATCTTGTTATTTAATTAAGAGTAGTGCAAATATTATGATGGAAGGCTATCGCTAGTAAATATGACGGTTCAAGTGACATATGTGCCAAATGGTATTGAACAAACTGCCACCTAATGAAAGTATGTAATAAAAGCTAAAGTATTCAAGTATATTGCCTGTTCTATATTTGGGAGATATCCGTCCGAGTATTTTGATAGGTAAGGAACTAAAAACATTATATATGCGAAATGTAAGCAAGTGGGGTAAATAAACATCAATTTGAAATACACTGCGAGTACTCTAATGATAGATTAATTGGATTATCTTGCATACATCAGGGAAAACCCTTGCGTGTACATGTGAAATTAAATAACACATTTCTCAAATTAAAATTGCAACAATTAGGCACCGGGATAAAAAATCATTGAGGTATCTAAACAAAAAACGAAACTGATAAACAAGTAATTTAAAGATGGCAACTGGGAGTATAGGGTGATGACACGGAAGAAACATTTTACTGAAAATATATAAACGCAAAGTGAAAATTAGGTTATCAGGCACGATCGGTTGTTTTTAAAGGTGAAAGAGTGCCAATGGTAACTTTAACTGAATTTTTTGAAGTTGGGACAATTTCCTAGAGGAGTATATTAAGCAAAATAGGGGCTGTCACGTACAGGATACGGTGCAATTTTTTATCCAGTGTTCTGCATTTTCTAGGTGTGCATTGTGTATACTTATCTGTTCGACAGATATATTGATCTGCTATATAGTGTGGAGAAAGTGCAAACAAAAATAATGTAGTACCCACTTTTACAACACTGCAAAGCACTACTACATGAGAAAGTTTATTTATATATGTACCTACTTATGAATAAGTCAATTCTGTGTCTACTATACACAAATAGCACCAGAGTCAAGACCGCATGACAATCACTCCTTCCTAGAAAAGTGAAAGCATGCATTGTGTCGCGGAGGTGCTGGAATAAATGAATAATGGACAATTTGACCCGGGGTTCTACATTCTTATGGTTCAATTCAATTCAGCTGACTAGAAAGGTAAATACTCCTGCTCCAGTTTGAGAATCCATTCTGCCAGTTCTGTCTGTTACCTGATGTTGTAGATTTTCTATAGCTGTGCTGTAATAGCAGAAGCTATATTAGGTTTGCCTAACTTATTTTATTATGAAGCACATCGCTCAACTTTGCTACTGTTTCTTGGCTTCTACTTCTAGCGTAATGTCTACAGCAGAAGTACTCATAAAAATAAGTCGATTGTCAAGATACCATTTGCTACATACTGAAGAATGTAATGGCAGCTGCATTCTTTGGTGGCGTGGTTCTCTTTGCGTAAGAAAGAAGGTCAACTTTTAGGAATCCTTTGGGGTTTCTATATAAGTCGCTAGTGGCTTGGCTGTTGTAGTGCTATGTAACATTAGTACATGAAATACACTTTGAAGATGACCCTGATAGTACATAGAATGCGATACGTCTGTCTATGTCCATAGTTTATCAATATCTGTGAATTTATCTAAATCAAACACGTAAATATATGTATTATGCTTCTTATGACTAAAAAAGTAAAAAATTAATATTATTTAGAAAAGAGAAAGCACATTACACTTTTAGTTATATTAGTTTTATTATTAATAAATTAATACGTCTTCTTGTATCTCATTTTACTTTGTTAGGGTTTTGCTGAGGAACATTTTGCTTCCTATAATTTTAGTGGAATGTGAAGTAAGTGAATTAGGAAACTTGCCCCTTGATATGCTTTATGATATTATGTAATGGCAATGCCGTCGGAATTTCATTTTATGGGTATAGATACACATTTCTTAATGCATATCTTTTTATTAGGCTCCAGTCATGCACACATGATTGTATCTGGTATAAGTGCATAGGAACTTACTTCCACGTGACACACTTATCGTTATCTGTACTTATATAATATAGGTAATATAAGTAGGTATGCATTTTTCCTGAAAGGCAGGAAATGGGAGAAAGTCTACTTTTCTCCCATCTTTATTGCTTTAAGGTGAATCTTGAAAGGCGGGTTGAAAAAACCTGAGTGAATCAGTT
The DNA here is from genome assembly GCA_034694165.1 of Tomocerus mixtus. Classification (NCBI taxonomy): domain Eukaryota; kingdom Metazoa; phylum Arthropoda; class Collembola; order Entomobryomorpha; family Tomoceridae; genus Tomocerus; species Tomocerus mixtus. The sequence goes on along the minus strand of JAQFYC010001178.1, from coordinate 10,351 downwards.
TCTAGCCCAGGCCAGAGGATGCATTCGTTGCCAGTACCTCAACCTACTTTACTTTTTACCTTCACATTCCATTACTTTGTCTTTTCAGGTTGGTCCTTTTTTTGATCCATTTGCATTGCCTCGCATCCCATTATATGGTCATTTGTACGACGACATGACCACCATGAAAAGACGAAGGGTCGCATAAATCAGAGTTGATATCCTTCTTACATAGTTTATTAATGTAGCCCATTGTGTATATCATATACGCTTGGAGAATTACGGGATCTACATAAATATTATCTGACAGTAATATTAAAGATTATAACAAAAAACTGATTGGCTCTGCATATGCTCATATTTAACTGGGGAGATATATAGCTGTCTAATTTGCAATGTGTTCATATAAGTAATATCGAAAGGAATATTTATTGCATCAAAATTGTGAAAATGGTTAATGTATTTTTATTACTTGCGAAAGAATTTGAAAATTAAAAACCTGAATATATATTTTAAAAAATATTTGTTTTATTTGTTTTAGGCGGAATCGGATAAGGAAAGTGACTTTAATGAAGTAAAACTGCAACCGAAAGACATACGTGGTAGTGTAAGTGAAAATTCGTCCACGTCTCTATTGCTATCTGAAATGAACAGTCCAAAGCCCATTCATCACGCCCATCCGCACTCTCAGCAGCAATCGACGCCGCAGTCAACACCTCAATCCCAAACGCCGACCTACCAACAGCAACGAGTAAATAGTATTGGAAGTAAACAACAAAATGGAAATAGTAGCAAAAATGCCAAAGATCTCACGATTACCATAGGTATGAATAATAGTACTAGTAGTAATAATAAACCTACGACAAATGGAACGACGACGACATCGACAAACTCTTCCAATTCCACGACAAGCAGCTCTAACAATTTAACAAATAATTCCGCCATTTCTGCATCTCCGCCGCCAATACCGACGAAGAAAGAACAAATTGTTTGATGTTTCCGCTCTCTCAAATTATTTGTTATTGAACTTTATGAAAATTTTACGATGAACTGAATTAGCAAGACTCATATAATTAATTAATTAATTAACCTAAATATATTTACTTAGTGTAGCTAATTATTACAACATACATACTGGTAAATTAAATACGTACCTACCTACCTTCGTAAATAAGCTACACAGACATGCCTATTATGTTGAATGGGATGTATTGGAGTAGTGTACAGTAGTAGTCCACTAAACAATACATACATTAACATGTAAGCACTCAAAAGTGTATAAAATGTAATAAATACCTAACTAAATTACAATTAGCTGTTATTCTCATTCATAAAACTAAACCCATAAGTACTCTATCATTAATTATTATCAAAATTGTTATTATTATTCTCAACCTATTATACTATTACATATACATACATACTACCATGTTGCTCTTACCCAACTACATACATTACATACATAAAAACATAACTCTATCTAAAATACTAAAACATTCGTGTTTCCTTCTGTGGTCGTATTTTGATATGTAGACTTAATTATTGAGTAATTATATCATATTTTAAAAATTATCTCACTTTAACATTCCTCATTACTCTAATTAAATTATTAACAGATAGGTGATGAGCAATTCTAATTTATTTTTACGATTATATACATATTTATTAAATTGTTTACTATATATGTACTTTACGTGAGTGAAAGACGTGGATTACTGAACTTTCACTATATAACTATTATGGAAAAGTGACTTTGTATTATTAAGACAAAATGACAAACTGGTGTATACAGTCTACGCAGTGCATTCTCACACTGCATTATACTTTTTTAATAACAACAATATCAACATCTACTAAACTGTATGTACGCACACTATATGTGAAAGGGATTCAACCAAACGTTACTTTCAAATTCAATAATTAGTAAAAAGCGTCATAATTAATATGCAACTTATTTATTTATTAACATTGTGTTACTCCCCTGCCCTGTCTGTTTTTGTGTATGTATGTACCTAAGTATTTAGAACGACAGCCACAGCAGTACTGCAATCTGTAACATGTATTCTATATTATGTAGTCATAGGTATGCAAGAATTTGTGAGAGCGGAATTTTTATAATATATTGCTTCTTTTCATCCTTTTTATATTAAATACTAGTATTTCAACTGTCGGTAGGAACGAAATGAGGAATTTAGGGATTTCAGATAGGGCTCCTTAAGTATACGAAGAATTACTTACAACTTTAATAGTTCCCAACACTCAGGCATCCATACTTTGAAAAAAAAAATAATATCGTTATCACATTGATCCAAATATTATATTATAGACTTGAAACATTGCCATTCCATAATATGCCATCTCTATTCAACTCAACATTAAAATGTATTGCGGAATTTTCAATATGATTTTACTTAAAATTTCCTGGGGCCAAGTGTTTAGACTTAGTAGGCAGACGTAACCAATTTTATTACTGTTTAGTTCAATTTGAGGAAGAGTGGTGAAATTTTTAATTATGATTGTGAATCCTATTTCCATTGCCAAAAGGGAACAATCCATTGGTAGAAATAAGTCTCCACTTAGTTACTTGTTGAGTAGGTTGAAATGCTTACAAGGTTTCATTACTATTTATAATATTCTTATAAATTCTTTCCGGGAAATATATTCAGTCTTAGGAAATCGAATCGTGTAAATTGTTAACCAAGATTCATTTATTATGAAGGCATAAACTTTTCATAAATGCTTGAGAAATTGTATTCTGGCAAAACTAGTAAACAATTGACCTCAAATGTCAATTTTCAGTTACAAAATATAAAGATACACATAACAAGACCTTTGGTATTGTGGAAAATATTAAGAACCGATAAGATTTTATTTGTAGGATCCTGAAATGTCAATTTACATAAAGATCGGTAGTCGTAATGAACTGAAAACGCTGCGAGTATTGTACATCTTTTGAGGATATATTACATTCATAGTTTACCGACTCACTTAGCAGTACTTCTATAACGATAACATCCAGTAAATATACCTATCTGTAGATATAGCAACTAAAAATAAATTAATTAATACGAGAAATATTTTACTCAGAAAATAATTTTTCTGACTTAAATGTCAACATAAGTGCAATGGTATATGGTAGTCATTAATTATATAATATTTCAACTTCTAAAGCAGAAAAGTTACCTGTTCATATTATAAAACACTATAATGCATAGTTTAATTAACAGACAAGGCCCTTAAGAAAATCGTTGTGGAATGATGACAGTAGTTCTTGTATTATGCAGTTTGTTATTAGCTAAAAGTTCATTTATTTATTTATTTATGATTGCTTATAAAACGTTATTTAAGTTTACTTATTTTTAAAGATGGCATGAGTACTGAGATTCATTGAAATTAATAGAAGTAATTGAAAAAATGGGATAAATTCTTATTTGCATAGGCCATTGAGTTTAATTTTACTTTACTTTACTTTAAAAATATTTTGGTTGACATGCTAATTTAAAAATAACTAACATAAAGACCGTGTTTGGCTTCAGCAAATTCCGTGTGATGAATTTATACCTTATTGACTGAATGAATTTTTTCTACATACTTATCGTAAAATGAATGAGAGATATTTGGACTTTTAAAGTTGATGTTATTTATGTGAATGTAAAATCTATCCTTCGCTATCTCTTAACGCAAATCTGTCTACTGTGTGGCTTGACTTTGACTTAAGTAAAAATAATTTTACGACATTTAAAAATATTTATCTCTGTCATAGTGTCATATATACTACAAATTCAATATATAAAATAGAAACTCTTCTTCAAATACCTGTCTCTATCTGTCAGTGTACTGTATTTATATATTATGTTACTATGTACTATTAGTATGTATGTGTGTATAATTGTATGTGTTCGACATACTAATTCGATTGGGTACCTACTTACTACACTATTACTAAAACTCGTGTCGAAGATGATAATATAAAAATGACATGTGAATTTCGGCCTTTTTTGAAAAGCGATGCCTACGTACTAATTAAAAATGACTAAGTTAATTTAAAAAAATTAGTACTATACATAATTAACCTGATACTGAAGCGTAAATACCTACATACAATTGTAATTCGATTAAATTACCGTATGGATGTCACGTTATTTGTCTTAATATCCCCAATGGAAATGTCAAACTTAAAAATCAAGTTGAGTTTTCAATTTAATTAATACGAGGTTTTATTGTCAAACTTGTTCATCATAAGCTAGTCATCCTGATTTCCAAAAAATGACATAATATAAATTTATAAATCAATTAGATAATTGTATAGAGATACAGAACAGACAAATGTTACAAAATATTACAAGTCATCGTCATGCAATGAGCCATTGTCATTATGTCGTCTGCTGTTTCTGTAGGATTAAAAATTGGTGAATGCTATACAGAAAATTTTACAAGAAAATATAATGCCAAGTAGATTGCCGTTCAACGAACAAGATTTCTGAAAGAATTTCACTTGCAGAAACTTTACAAATCTACCTACGTCTAATCGGTTTATTGCAAGTCAAGCGACTATAAAATAATGGACAGTCCGTGCCGTGTATGAAATTCAAATCTAACTCTTATAATTGCATTACAGTGATCTATACTAATACTGCGTTACATAGTATACTATCTAATAAACTGAAAAAGTGATTTACATCAAGAAAATAATAAGCTAACAATGAAAATACTTGAATGTCTATATAAATGAAATGGCTGTAAATGCTAAAAGAGAGCAATGGAAACTCTGAAAATAAAAATTTAAAACTTAAGCCAAATAATGTTAGAAAGACAGCAAATTAATTCAATTTGTAGTGTATTAACTTGCCATATTTTTATAAATACCAAACCAAATAGTTGTCATCTATTTTCATTGTTAGACTAAATATTTGTCTTTGGTAAATTTCTAGTGAAATTCCTTCAGTAACCATTAAAAACTAATATTTAGGCAATAGACTAAAAAGGGAACCAATTAGTTGCCATATAATTGTAGTAGCACCTATGCTGATTAACCATCTGTAAATCTGGCTGCATTGCATTGTTACCAAAAATATTTCGTAAAAATCCTACTGTAATCAAGGGCGTGTGCAGAAAATAATTTCGGGGTAGGCTCGAAATATGCCGCTCAAAAACAGCAAAAAATCGCGCGTAGCGCGATAAATTATTGCAACTTTTGTTCATTTTTGCCCAATTTTACAATAGGGAGCTGATTTTAACTCCAAATTACAACGAGGTGCGTTTAATTTTGGTGTTTTTATGCGCAAATTATAGAGTTAAACATACAAATTTAGCACAATCGCGCGTGGCGCGAAATTTTCTGGCATTTTTGCATAATTTTACAATAGGGGGCTGGTTTTACTTCCAAATTACAGCGAGGTGCGTTAAATGTTTGCTGTTTTTATGCAAATTATAGACTTAAGACATACACATTTAACAAAATCGCGCGCAGCGCGAAATTTTTAGCCGTTTTTTGTTTATTTTTGTCATTTTTGCCCATAATATCTAGTGTACGCCGAAAATTTCGGGGTAGGCTCGAGCCTACTCAGCCTACCCCCTCCACACGCCCTTGACTGTAATACATCTGGCAAGGTACACGTTATTTTAACAAAAAATTTATTAAAACAAATTTTTAATATTTTCTTTTTTACAATTCTTATTATTACATTAATAAGTATGTTGCTTTCATTAACTTTATTTTTCGTCTTGTTAACCTTCAATACGCAAAATTTGGCAATTCTTAATTACATTAGAAATTATCTGTAATATAATTGCTTACTTTCTCATTAAAACGCGCTTAAAAAAGTACGGCAAAACAATTTCCCAACATCCTGTGGCACATGGACAGTAGATCCGCATCTGGCAGTATAGAAATTATTTGTTTATTTTTAAAAAACTAGTTCACTACGCATAATATTTGAACTATTCGAGGTCGTCCTCTGTTTCAGTATTAAATAAGAGCAGGATAGAATTTCATTTAAATTTAGAGGAGTTATTGCTTTCTTCTATATGACTTGTCGAAATTCATTAATAATTTAATGAAATGTAATTCGTAAATTTTCCCTGTACTCATATTAACAGTAAGATTTTGACCTTTTTATTTTTCAGTATGAGTGCTAATAGCAAGAGCACATATAGATTTCTAATTCTAACTGATGAGGTTTGTTTGTAAGACAGCACGGATTTCAAGGAGCTACTTAGGTAATGATATTTTCTTTATGCGAGTCCAGAATTTAATTTGATCGGGAAGACTTGAATGAAAGTTAGACTCCTTAGGGAATATTGCAATTCATTAACGAGGAGTTAATGGGAGTTGAAATGGCCAAGTGAAAGGGATCTATTTTGCAGAATCTATCCTTGAGCCATCCGAATTCCTATAATCTCCTAATGTTAGTAATAAAATGACACAATTACTGAAGGAAATCTTTTCTGCCAATTCAATTAATGCCAAGATACAGATATTGTTCAGCCCTCAACAGAACGACAGTATAATTCATTGCTAATTAAATACAAATTAGCATGTAGTAAAACAAATAAATACTTAGGAAATTTAAAATGTAGATTCTTACCGAAATTAGTCAATAACTTAGTTCGCTTATAGTAATTCAAACTTCATTGCCCAAGTGGATACGAATTATTTATTGTATCTAATCCATGAATGGACGAATAGTGAAGTTAATAATTATCGCCCCACGAGTCAAATGATTATCCAGGTAAAGAAAAATAGTTTATCTAAGGAGGTGAGATATCTAAACGGTTTTTATACTTTGCCTAATGCGTGAAATAAATAGGAACTTGGGAAAGGTACATTTAATATACACACTGGTATGTAAATATAAATAGTTACTATAATATTATGCTAATTAAGCGTAATAAATATAATATTATCTACTAGTTAATTAGCTAAGTACCTATACTTTGTAATTATGAATAATTAGACGTTGCGGGTAAACCTATATAATACTTTAAAAGAAATGATACATATTACGAGAATGTACTGTACCGTATAGTATATTAATTATTCCATCCATGTTTTGCGAATCATACTATACTATTATACTTACCTATCTAATACTAATATGGAACATCTACTGTAATCAGTAACTATTGATATACTTAACATAGAAAGTGTAGTTTAAATAATATGTTTCAAGCAACATGTGCAAAAATATTCTCAAAGCTGGACTGGGAATGGGCAAATTGACAAAAACTATAGTTTTTCGTATAATATTTGAATTTGAAGTATCTTCGGAAAATATTGAAAAAATTACAAAGACAGTTTTTGCTGAACAACTATTACACTGGTCACTGTATAACATTTCCTGATAGTCTCGTTCCTGCCATTGATCTACACCCACGTACGCTAGCAAAATATTTATATTGGATACGTTTTCCTTGCAGGTTAATATTACCAACCTTTTATTTTTCCTTTGTAATCTATATTGTTGATTTGTTAGTAATTAATAACTGTTTGCATTTTTTGAAAATGGCATTAGGATACATCTAAATATATTTTATAATCTTTAAATATTTTACTTGATTCAGTTTTATATTGTTTACCATTTTGATTCCTATGTTAATATTATGCGATAGATTAGCAGATCCATTGCCCTTTACAGTGCATTGCTACATGTCGTGAGCAATGCAATTATCCAGTCCAATAAACAGTGAAAGAAAAGTTAATTTATAAGAGAAAATAAATTATATTAATCCTCAAATCTATTTGAAACTGTTCACATATGTATCGGACTACAATGATTAAGACATAAAGTTAGAAGGTAGTCGGAATGAATGCAATTTACATATGACTCCACTCTTGTCCAATTTTTGAGCCCAAAATTACCAAATGTGAGTACCTCTACCTAAACACATACTGCCTATCCTTTATTATTGGCATAGGCTTTGTAATAATATAGTATAATTGTGGTTCTTATAAGGAACATATTGAAAAACCATTGTAAAGGAATATATTTACGACTACATCATTAATTAATTGGTAAAGTTTAATAGTCAAATAAAAATATTACTCTTTAGTTAGATATTCGCTTGCATAACATACTAATAGGTATAACATGTAGATTTAATAACCCCAATTATTTAGTTTATAATGGTACCTTTCACAAATATTTTCCATGTAGTTGTGTAGCTGTATTCAAAAAATTTATAAGAGCATTTAGAGCCATAAACTACTATGCTAGTATAAAGACTAAAATAAAAAGGACGTAAGACTCCTTTCATTATAGTGCGAAACTTGTCTACTGTAGAATGTTAAATATTTCTGGCGAAATCACATACGACATGACCATTTTGGTTTTTAATGGTCAACTGTCTACGTAATTATCTAAACTTTCTCGCTCCAAATATTTACTGAGAAGGAAAAATTCTATTAAAAATTATGTACATACGTGCTTACTAAAATTAATACATTTACATTATCATGGTTTGGAGTTTTATGCCTTTTGGTGCGGACACCTATAAGATAAATAAATTCTAAGCCTTAAAATGCGTCTATATATTGTCCAAAGAAAATGAATCATTTAAACAATTGCTTGTTAAGCGTGTTATGCTTAATATCAGTCATAATTTGTAGCATGCTAAATATAGAGGATAATTGTAATTACCTAATAAATTTAAATATCTGTAATAGGACTACCCTGCGTTTTATATTATGAATAGAAATGTAAATTGTATACTACAATATAAACGATGTTATGATTTCTTTTTTACTATTAATTTAAAATATGATATGTAGATTTATAAATAAATTTAGTTACGTACTTTGTACTGTGAGGTACGGAACGGATGTATAGTAATGCAATGCAAAGCAACTGCATTTATCATCGGCGTTGATGAGTTAACGTGATCTATTTAATTAATATAAGACGAAATTGGGTGAAAGTTAGAAGAAAGAATGTAAGAAAGCACACTATTGCTATTGTACATAAATATACTATTTAGGATTTAATTGTATACAACTGTTCGGATTGAATGAAATTTAAGCGATAATTTTTGTGTGCCGGAGTGAAACTATTTACGATATTACTGTTTGGATAACGCGTTAAGGTTTGTAATTAAAAACTTCATAGTTAGTTGAGATATCAGACATTCCATATGAAGGTATGCCATGTGAAACACAATATTACGTTGATATTAATATTAAGACATGAATATACCTTACCAAACTAAATAAAGTTACTGATGGATGTCACTACTTAATATTGAACCATTGTAACATGTAAACTCTGAGCCATTATATACATACGGATATAAAGTGAAAGTTGAGTGATCCTCGTACATTATAATAAATTAATTGATTTTTCGTCGAATTTTTGGAATAAAAATACGCCACAAACAATGAACTTCAGCAATCCGATTTATTTATTTTGCATATTATGCAAATTTACATGGTACTCATATTGATCTTCCCTGCAGTCCATATTAGGCTGCGTGGAGAAAATGTTAACGTTTTATTGCCAGATAAAAGTAAATTGCAAACTGTATGGGAAAAGTCGGAGAAAGCATTGTTTCGTTTTGTAAATTTTTATAAGTAATAGTTTTTTAATGCATCTAAACTTTAAAGAGAAAATAGCTAAACAAAGATGACGTTGTAACATTATATAATGACATGTAATGCGTATGAAGTAACCAACGAAGAGATAAATAAATATACAATGGAAGAATAGGTAAGTAGGAGCATAGTACATTATTGTGTCAAAAATAACGATCTACAAATTCATGCTTTCTAAAACGGTATAAGCGTATAGCACATTTTACCATTTCTATGCATTTATCATTCTTTAAGGTTTGGTAGTTTGCAGAAAATAAGTAGTAGCAAGAGTAGTAACATAATTAACTCAATAACGGTGACATGCTATCAGTTTTAAATATGGTAAACATTTTGCATGCCTAGTAAAATGCATTGAACGTCAAAGTACGCATTTCAACAAATGTAATTCGCATACCGTAAAATCCGAAATTTTCCCCAGTTCAAAATAAGGCATATGAGTATATGACGAAGCACTATATCAACGGTACTGATATATCAACATAGCTGTTTAAGCCCAGTAAATATCAATTCCCCAGGGATATATAACTATAACCTATAAGGTATGCGTGTAGTTAAGATACTACCGTATTTACTACCTATATTAGTCTTTTCTGTGTTAAACAAGTATTTTTATAAATGGGAAGCGGCAACAATAATTGTGAAAACGAGTAGTAGTGAAAGCGATCACACAACTACTAATTTATTGGTCCGATAGTCGACTGTAGTATGAATTAATAAACCATGGTAAACGGTCCACCGAAGTATTGGAATGGTAACAGTCAAGGTTAATAGACAAAATATGTAAGT
>JAQFYC010001177.1:0-38486 GCA_034694165.1 Tomocerus mixtus | reverse complement strand
TTGTAATAACCACATTGATGTGATTGTGATTGCTGGAGAAACAGTCATTTAATAATAAATACCTACCTACCTACCTAGTATAAGAAGACCTACATGTAGGAAGTAGGACAAAAGAATTGGGTTCCCCAGTTATTTAGCACTTGTTTTAAGAGCCCTTGTTTTTGGAGTTGCTACATTTACCCAGTTTTCAATTTAACTTCAACTCGGAAGCAATGGCCCTAATAAAAGAGAATGGAAGAAAAGCTATTGTTTGGTTAACAAAATTGGAGTAAATAAGGGAAGACGTTGTTAGAGGTATGTATGTGTCTATCTATGTGGAGAATGGACAATGGTAATAATGTAAATTGAAAGTAGGTATGTAGTAATACTTATATTAAATAGTAGATTGTATGTGTAGTATATTTATGTTTGTAACTAACTGTGGATATAAAATGGGAATGTCTCCTTCTGAGAAAAGGGAAAGATAAAAGGATACTGACAGATAGAAATTAGGAATAGGGAGGGCTATTAGGAAGGCTTTGGTTGCTTACAGTTTGAAAAAGTTTTATTTTGCTCTCCCTAATCTGCCAGTAGTAGTAGTACTTGTGGAAAAACAGAAATAAAATCGAAGTACTTAGAGTGATACAGATAATGGAACATAAATACCTCCGCAGTAGTTGTAGTCGTAGTAATAGTAATACCTAACCTACCTAAGTAAGTATGTCCCTGTAGCTCACATCACGTCACATACATACGTAGTAGACATCTAGTAACTACATACAATATACTTACGTACAATACATACGGACATACATAGGAAGATAATAAGTAGCGAGTTGTGCTTGTGCTAGTAAAAGGTTTCTTCCTTCCTCTGCTATAGTTACTTACTCTAGTACTATATCTATGTATGACACTACTTAACTGTGTGTATAGATAGCTGAGCAGACTCGGGTTGAGCTGAGCTTAGTTACATTGCATTAGATGAGGAAAGAGAAAGTGTGCGGAATGAAGATCAGTTTTCGGAGTGAGTTGAGTCTGCAATATGCTTTCACTCTGGAATAAACTAGAGAGTGAGAGTCCAGGTCGGGGAGTAGAGAGTTAGCTAGCGAGTGCTTCTAGAAAATGGAAATTAAGGCTTCGCAATCAATATGGACGATTGGATTACTATCAAATGAATCCCATTCAATCCTCAGCTTCTGTTCTCCTCTCTTATGTATTCTATTGCATTGTATTGCGCTGCAGTCGACTGGAATCTAATGTAATGCAATGCCAATGCTTAGTATCCTCTCCTAGTAGTTACACACAAATATATACATAAAGTACCTATGTACCTACTACCTTACTTACATGCATTCGTATATGTATATGTAATAGCTGGAGAAAGTAAACTAGGAGAAAGTGAGGAGAAAGTCAAGACAAGTTCAATATTTAGTTCTAAGCTAACTCACCCACCTCAACTCAACTCAACTGACTGAGACAACAGCGGATTCTCCATAGCCAAGCCAAAGCCAAGCCAATCCCATCCACTCACTAACTACAGTGCTACTATGTACATACTTTCAATCCATTTTATTTTCGGATTGTGGATGAAAGTTTCTGTTTGACCGTTGGCCTTTGGCTTATCTTATATTATTGGATTAGAGGGAGAGTTAGTTGCATCCATAGATAACGACAGACGGAAAACACAACCCGGCCAGGCCAGGCCAGCAAAAGGTACAGATACTAGACACAAACTCTCTTGATATAAAATAAAGAGGAGGGAGGGAGTCCTTCTTCTACTATACAATGTACATCTACTTACTTACTGACTTGACTTGGATGCGTACTTCCTTTCTTTACTTACTCACTCACTTTATCTATAGTAAATAGGTAGCTGAAGAGATACCGTTGTGAATAGTATACGAAATGAAGAAGAATACTAAGATAAAGGAAAAACAGAGAGACCAAACCAAGAGACGGATAAAGTTTAGCTTTGGCCAATCCTAATTTAATACAATGTAGTTACAAATGTTTTGTTAGCCACTTGGAGAAACATGGCACAGTGTACATTGTACATACCATAGAATTCTCTAACATACCAGCAGGGGACTCTATTTCTATACTGAGTACATGCAAGAGCAGAGTAAAAGAGATAGATAGACGTTTTCCGTTTGTTTCTATGTATACCGCAACGATTTATGACTCTCATTGCACCAATTTGTTTTCTAGAAATTCTCACTGTTGAGCCCTCAGCATCTTCACACTTTCCTGAATTATTGAACAATGCGTACACAATCCCTGCACACTTCTCCTTCATTCCACCACGTCTACCCTGTCCAAATTCCACTGAGGCCAATTTCTCCAATTTGGAATTTCCCCGTTACAACTAAGTAGCATTTCACTCTACTTTATAGACCTCCAGTTCGTTAATAATTTCTCAATCTACAAATTTACACTCACTTCCCGCCGTTCCTCTCAACTAAAAACTCAACAACGTAACAACAACAGCAACACAACCATGTTTTCATCCTCTGCCCGCTTTTCCTGGCCTGGCTGACCATTCCTTGCTACCCATACTACAATTTACTAAGTATTAACTAATACAACAGGGAAAGAGGCTATATGCCTAACTAATAAGTAATAAGTATACACTGCAACATTTAGTCAGTGGTATGGCAGAGCATGTCATGGTGTTTGTGCTATTTCCTATACTTGTATAAACAGTGTTGCATCTTTTACCATAATTTCTCTCTTACGTTTTACAGATTGTTCTACATACCTAGGCTTTAGCCCAACATAGCATATACCCTCCTTCCACTAAATATGGCTGTCTAGTTTCTTTCGCTTTTGTTGGAATATTTAACAAAGACCCAAAGGGAAAAGGCTCAAGATGAGTGGATCAGAAACATTCCACTACACAAAACAACAAAACGCTTCCTTTAAACTGAACTATTTATGCTCTGTGTAACAGCAGGGCCAGAGAGCGAACTTGTATCTTCAATGGCCACATATTTTCAGATCCAGGATAAGCATCCATGTAGAGTGGTTAAAATATTCAGGAAAATATGTTCCGCAAATATGCATTGAATGCTTTACAGATTAAAATTTTTGCATAGTGGTTATCGAATTGATTAGGCTATATTACTTTCTGTTCCCTCAAAGGCTCTCTGTATAGTCATGGCATACTATTTAGCAATCAAACAATTAGTTCCTTCAAAGAATAAAATTTACATAAAATAACAATTATTTTCATACACATCCGCACCCTATATTAATATGGAATCTATAAAATATCTCCTGCGGTTTGGTACCTACGTTTATCTGTATAAACTTAAATTGCAGTAAAAGTTGCGTATGTACGCTACTTCTACAATGTATCTCTAAATCCGAATATTTCCCCATCAACTTTTCCTTTCTTCAGCTTAAGAGATCAGCATGCACGTAAGCCTAGTAAACCTACACTCACTTCACTCACACACTTTCCCTTTTCTATTACAATATGAATCCGTTAACTTAGAATTGTTATCCGTCTTCCGTTGATATCCTTTTCTCGAAACTTAGGTACCTGCAACTGAAATGCAGTCCCTACTTCCAATGTTATGATACCTCCAGTTATCCTTTCCCTATCGTAAATAATTTATGAAATTTTGATAGCTCTTACCACGGCGGACTATCAACAATGCATTTACGCAAATATTTGCATAAGAAAGTTATGTAGGTACCTACCAAAGCGCTTGCCTTTTTCTGAATGCACTTAGGATTACTTAATCATGAATACATTGATATTAGTTACATAAATATTTAATTCCACAGTTTTGTTAATGTGAGTTACATAATTTATTATCCATTTGATTTCTTCTTTACGGCTATGTTAGTCAGTCTCGGCCACATTGTAATGACATTGAAAGCCAATGTTTGTAAACAAAGCAGCTTTTACTTGGTTTTGTCATTTTGGAAGTTGCGACCACAATATTGCACTAGCAGCAAACATACCTTTATGTACCTAATAAAAATAGCAACATAGTAACAATTATATTATCTTCCTATAGATTACAATCGATAAGTTATTTTTTTCTCTTTGTTTGAGGGCTGATTTTCGCTTCTTTTGATATTATGGAAATGTTTGCTACCACATGTGTTGACCATTTTATTTTTAAAGGGAATTCAGAGGACCGTGAAAAGGTGTTGTTTACACTGTACACAAACCCATTCTTGAGCCTGAACCATTGAAAAATGCGATTTTTATTGTGCTATAATTGAAATAACGGAATGGTCCCAATTTGTGTACTTCATGTAGTCTTCATATTGTGCACTAATACATTTTTATGATCTGGTAATGTATTAATATAGCTAATGCATTCTAAAGAAAACTATGTCTGTTGTTAAAAAATGATTGTCAAGTGCTGCAGCATAAAACGTAGATATTTTTATAATACTTGCGCGTATTAACTTATCTTTCTATTGACATAGCTCCACTATTTACATAGGATACATCGTATTATTATTTGTCTAGCAAATTCTGTATGGCGATAGCAATATACTAGTTTACTTTGTCTGTAAATAAGTAAACAAAATAATATGTGTAAGGGTAGATATTGAATTTATCAGTAAATATCTACTCTGTATTTATTTTATCACAATAAAGAGATGCTACTTGTTTACAGTTTCCTATTACTTAGTATTTATTATGCGGGGTACTACTTATGATAAAGTTATGTATCTTATCTTTGGAAGTCAGTCAGAGAAAGTTTGGCTGTCTTATACAGAATTTTCTTACTTGTTCATGGTAATTGGGTTTGCCTAGAGAAAGGCGTATCGATCAGATCGGATACGCATTGTATGTATAGGAAAAGGAAATCAACTGCAGCAATATCAGATAAGTTGGTTTATTGGATGGCTAGATTTGCCAGAAGGGGCTCCTCACATTTTTATTGACGTCCTTCCTAAAAGCTCCACCTCAATCAAATCCATTCAAATAGGCAAGAAATAAAGCAGTTTTACCATGCAAATCTATTTCGCACTATATTTTCTTCATAGACATTCATTTAACTATATACAGCGTTACATTGCAGACATAAATATATACTGGTTCCGTTGTGAGTAAGAGATTTCCTCTCCAAACGTGTAGAATAATATAATTTTGGACTACTACTACTGGCGGTTGCTTTGGCTAAATGCACAATATATTAAGTGAGTAAATGTACTAAATTTGTTAAGTATGTGTCGTGTGTAAGGTGCAAGGTGCAAGTGTGCAAGGAATACGCGTTTGATTAACACATCAGTTTTCAATTCTATTTTATTATTACCTTCTAAACTTATTTACTCATAATTACAAATGATCATTATATTTAATGACATGTTGTGTAATGCTCGTTTTGGAATTTAAAAGTAAGTGTATGAAAAATAATTATAATAACATCAAACGGCATCTACAGTTAATTAAATTAAACATCATGACTAGGTACCAAAGTAAATAATATGCTATGTAGTACATATAATAATATTCTTTCGTTAACAATTAGTGCTGATAAAGATAAAATCAGTGCTTATCCATAAGGTTACAGTCAAACCTGTTTTAGTAGACACCCCTATTAGCAGACCACCTCCATTGGTGGTCATACCCATTAGTGGCAATTTGGCTCTACTCCTATGTAAAAGTCCCTGTATTGGTGAAAACCTGTCTACAAGGGACGTAAATGCTCAGGCATACAGTGTCTACTATAGGCAGTTTGTATACCTATAAAGACGAGCTTATTACATTACCAAAAGTAATGTTAACATGTTCTCCGACGAACAGTTTCAGAATTTCTAGCAAAACTGTGATAGGAAAAGCATTTGTGTAGGATGGAAGGCATAAAATATTCATTTGGGGAATAGAACTATGCCATAAACTACTTTTCTCAAGTACTAACAATAAATGAGCGCTGATATGGTATCCACATAGACTGTTATAAAAATAAACATGTGGTTATGGAAATGGAATAGAAAGCAGATGAAAGCTAAAAGCCAGAATATTATTGAAACATACATACCTACCAACATTTACTAATCGCATTACTAAACATATATACAGTGGTAGAACTTGACGTACCTAATAATAGTTTCTACAGCATGATAAGGAAGTAATAATCAATACAATAAATGTTAACGTCCGGCTTTATTCAAAATATTTACTCTTTCTTATGCCAATTAATAGAAAATATTAAATATTTTCAAACAAAAAAAACTTCATTTAAAATTATTGCCTTGATGAGGTTTAAATTAAATTTTTTTTCAATGATACTAGAAATGGGTAAGCTTTATCACCTCAATGGACTGTGTTGACACATATTTATATAGATTTTCAATTCCTTGTCTCTTTATATATGTATGCTAATAAACATTTAAGCAAAGTATAGATTTCATTACAATGAAAATGTTTGCCCCTTAGTACATACAATAGTGTTCAAGTATCTATGGTTTTTATCTTGGTACGGTTGTGATTGCAGATGAATGGGACAATATTAGCTAAATTTAGGGTTGGAAGCAGATGTGTAATATATATACTATAGGTAAGTAGGTTAGTAGGGAATTGAGGGAAGTTAGGGAGGGAGAGAGAAAGTTGGAGAGCAGGAACGAGTAACATTCATATTTTTACTGACTCACTTTACCTCACGATCAGCTACCCAATCACTCACAACCTTTTCTCTCAGAATAGCTTCCTTCTCTTGCACGCACGAAACCAACTCCACTAACATCATTATATCCATCGTAATGTAAGGCGTATGTAATATTTTGCTATCAGAAAAGACACGAGAACGTAAAATGAAAGTTATCTGTGAAAATGAGATTGTTAGGGGAAAGTATGTACACGGGGATGAAGTAAGAAGGATGTATTTGTGCATGTACTGATACTGATATATTGTATGTAGTAGATATGGGTGGCTCAGTAAGTTTGGAAAGGAAGACGAGAAGGAGTAGTAGGAGTAGGTGTGTATTTTACTTTTACATAAAAGATACATAGATATGAGGACTAATGCATTTTATACAAGCATGTATCTGTATGTATTGAGTGAGTGAGGTGCACCTCACTCACTCAATACATACAGATACCTAGGTGGGAGAAATAGAGTGTTATGCTAATGCTCACTTGATAACTAGGAAGGAATGGGGGAAATATCGCCTGAAACAATGAAGTCTGTTCAAACGAAAAGCCAAGCTGTATTTTGATGCTAGAATCTACTTAAACTGAATTTACTCCTTTCCATCAGCTACTAAATAGTATTGTAGCTATAACTTATAACTCCAGTAGGGACTATCCACATATTATTATGACATTGTTACTAGAAATCGCTCACCGTGCATAATGTGTAGCGACTAACTAGCGACTACATGCGTATATTAAAGACAGGAAAAAAGGTGTACAAAATGATTTCAAAATTACTAACGTTATAAATGAACATTCTTTAGTTACCTTTCCCTCCTTCAAGCACCTTCTACTAATACATAGCAAATGAGAGCGACAAATTTAAACACACGGCAACTTAACGTCGGCGTGTGGAATCCTCACTTCCACTTTAGTAGACTTTACTTACCTACTTATGTATTAGGGAGATACTACGGTACCTTAGTGCTATATTTCTATTATGTAAGTCCCGTATAGATATTGTTACGTTACTGGTACTTACTTACCTAATATTACCCATAATGTAATGGAATAAGTGAGTGACGAAACGAATGGTGCCATTGGGCTCATATTATCTAACTTGTTCAGCAGTGAAAGTGTTACCGTGGCGGAACTACGCATAATATAAAGATAGATATGATATAGCCTAAGTAAACATTAAACTGCATACGAAATATAGAGAATGTGTATATAGTTAGTTAAATAGATTCTTTATGTACCTTTACTTATTAGTACATACATGGATGCATTACATATACTACTAAAAATATAATGTAAAACTCTCACTAGCATGAATTTTGTTTGAGAAGGTTCCTAATGCCATTTTACTTACTGTTCTACTTTCTTCGTAATATCTGTAGTATATACGTATCTGTATATATGTGCAGAGCGTATGTTCAATAGGTAAAGAGAGAAAGCGAAGAGGGGAAACACACGTGGATCCATTTCACACAATTTCTCATATCATAAATACAGTATTTCGTTTTCACCTTGTAGTGTCATTCTCTTCTCGCTTGAGACAAGTGGATAAGTGAACATGGATGTGAGCTCTGACGTGAGGGAATGAGAATAATATAAAAGGAAATATTGGTTGCCATTGTCAGGAGAAAGTGGATAAGTGCGTCTTTGTATTTTCCTAGTTATGAAGAAATAGAAGATATGTGTCTTTAAGGAAAACGGCGGACAGGGATCGTTCCTAGCCTACATATTAGTGTTATTTTAAGCTAAGAAAGCTGTACTAGTACTGTTATTACAGTAGTATATTATGTAAATATAAATGTACAAAGCTGCAGCTTTTCCATTTTTCATTGATGTAAAAAAGCTAAGCAATATTTTCAATGTTTTATAAGTGTTACTGCAATTTCCAAGAGAATTAGTTTGCATTTCTTTCTACATACGATATCGCTGTACTCATTAGATTATTAAAGTAAAATTCGTATCAGTAACTGCAGTTAATATTACTAACTGAACGTAATTATGTACATAATATGCGACCGACTGTGCAAAATAAAATATCTATATGCAGATTGCATATTATTCTTTGTACTTTTACTGTGAAAACTGTTACCGTATATTTCCGTTGCTATGTATTGTAATTGTTGAATTGTCTTTGCGTTGATAATTCCAAGTTAGCCTTGGTTTTTCAGTATCTACTATCTACCGGATATATTAATGTATATATATTGTGTAGCTTGGCGGATGCATTATACGTATAAAATATCAGAGTTAATAAAGTATCATTTTTTCATTCTTTCGTTTGCTTAGCTGGCAGTTGTACTGGCTGACAAGAGCTGAGCAGCTAACGATAAGTCTCCTATGCTGTTAGATAGCTTCCGTATCTGAACAATATTATGCAGTAATTCATTTCAGTAGGCTTCACGCCATAGCCATGCCACGCCACGTCAGTGCCAGTGCCGTACAGTGTAAATACAGATAGAGTTTGAGTAGGGAAGTGAGTAGGAGGAAATTCCAGGGCTAGTTTAGTTTCACTATCAGTACTCCCAGTTCCAGTCCTATCCTATATCTGATTTTCTTGAGATGAGTAAACTGTCTTCTTCTTTCTTCTCTGAGTTATTTAAGTTGAGTGGAGAATAAATAGAATAGGAGTTATGTAGGTACACAGAGTAGATGTAGCAGTAGAGGTACTATTTGGGTGTACTGTATGTGTGCAGTAGATTGCTTGCCTGCTTTGTTAGAGTTCGAGGAAAGATGTGCATGATGCTTTAGTAATATCTCCAGTAAGTAAGTAAGTATGAGGCTAGTCTCATATTCCTCATCTGATATCACTCAACTTCTTTCTCGGCGTATTCCTTGGTGGACTCTTATGCTCCGAAATGGGAAGATGATGGTTATTTTATGGAAATAATTTCACAAAATATCGCCATGGACATATAAAAAAATCGTATATCTTCCACTATGAATATTCATGAATGAAACGTTATTTAAATGGAGATTCGACTGGGAGTAAATTATTTGGAATCGATCTTCCCTTCCTCGTCTTCTCTATGTACTTAGTGTAGACTTCTCGGCACCTTCTTAGCAAGCCTCCATACATTAAACTTACTTTACTAACTTTACTAGTCATTCCTTATGTTTAGGTAAAGTAAGCACATTTAGGACGCGGCATCCGTTTGCTTCCCTTTGGCTTCTACTTCCTACATGGTATTCGGAAGGAAAATCGCGCCGGACTGAAGATTGCATAGACTGAAAATCATCTCGGACGGAACATGTCGTGCCCTGCTGGCATTCCTTCACTGCGCATGCCCGCATTGTAGATTGTTTGATTTTTTTAGGTTATGATAGGTTAATACGGGAAGCGAAGTGGCATCAGGCGACTTTCAGTCTTTGTGATCTTCAGTCCGGCGTGAGTTTTCCTCCTAGTATCCTTCCTACAGCTATTTCTTCTGTAGACTAAAGGCTACCTAGTACTGATATCTACAGTATGCCTTCTACTTCTTACTCCGTTTCACTTCACTTCAGTCAGTTGAGTTGGCTGAGTTGAGTCAAGTCTGAGCTGAGTTGAGTCCCACATACTATTTAGGTACTTACGATTAGAAAACTTAACTTGGAATGCAATTCTCATGTACTTTACTCTGTGTACTACACTGCCATTGAAAAGTTAACGAGTTCCAGTTCCAACTCGGAGAGAAACTCTTCCCGATTCCATTTTACTCTCCTTCTCTATTTATGTCAGTGTCTGTAACATGGCTGACTGCATGGGAAACTATTTACAAGTAATCTTAGCAGAGCAAAGTATAGAAACCGATTACCCTTTACTTTTTACATACAACTACTCTTACCCACTCTGCTAACATTCAGTTCAAACTCACTCAGACCAAGACCAGTCCGCTCTGCTCTGGTCACTACTCACTACTGCTTTCTATTCACTCATGGATTTAACCAGCAGCAAACTAAGAGCAATACTAACCCAAATCTATTTACAATGTCATGCCAAACATTTTCTTTGTCAGGATTACGCCCTACTTAGACAGAAAGAGAGAGAGGTCAGTTTTATTGTAAAATTATCGATAGAAATGCTAGATATTTTGTGAGCAGAGTTATTGCCAAGTTCAACAGCAGGTATACTTATTATTATCATGACGATTAGTTGCTAAATACATGATAGATACATTACTTATGCTACGTTAACTTCTGAACAGTCGAGTGGATTGCTTTGGTGGAGGAAAACATTTTTTCTTGGGTGGTTCATTCATATTTATATTGTATACAAATATTTGTAGTAGTACTAACTATAGGTAAGTATACATAAATATATGTATGCATATGTACAATAGTTCGAGTTCGATGGTGTAGTAATATTTATGATGCAAGTGAACAGCACTGAAGTCAACTCCACACTCCTCCAGTCATTTCATGCTAAGCCAGTCTTTCACCAACGTAACGTCGCACCGTATCATTGCTTCCGCTTCTATCAGTATAACATAATATCTAGCCTACATTAAAGTAGGTGCCTATATATTTATGAGGGGGTATCTATACCATAATAAACTGTAGTAAGTGCATAGTACTCTTAATAAATATAATAACCGAAGATAAGTAATGGCCTACGTTGTGTACATGTTGCAGATTTAATTCTAAAACCGCATATACTAAGGAACTAGTCTCACTGTATTTACATACAAGTGTTAAAGTATTTTTGCGTGTTTGGCTTTTACCCAAGAAACACAATGTCCATGTAATTTTAATGAGATTTTATGGATGTAAGATTTTACTGTAAGTTTCCAATAGAAAAACCTGATAATTCTGTTTTTCGTAGATCCATACGATACGAATGACTTGCATATTTACTAGATATGTTGCACATTCACTTCTCGGTCTTGGTATATTAACAAAAACATCTAAGGTCGTGTCTTGTCCATATATTATATGTACATACACCGTCCTATAGATATGTTACTAGTGATACAGATATTAAGAAGGGCAGTCGTAAATGATAATGTAAGACTACTCCTCGTCCTTGATAGTCTTTTTTGGTTGGTAATCAGAAACAGGGCAAAGGGCCAAAAAGAGTTCCCTCCTATGGCCATCGATGCTCCTACGCTCTTCTAATAAGTGTCGTGGACACTACAAGATTGTTGACATACTTGAGCAAGACATATATTGGCGACGGACTTGAGTCGACGAGACGTTCTCGCTCTCAGTCACCTCCATTTCCCTGTAAGCTCAACTCAAATGTTTTACTTACTTACTTAGGTTCGTTCGTGCTTTGAAGTCAAGACATATCAAGGCATTACGTCTCAATTCTTTCTACTCAACTTACTTTACGATCCGAGTTTGGATAGAATGAATTTATAAATGCTGACACATTTTTCTTTATTAACACCAACCAGAAACTCAATCAGCCGAAAACACATAAGAAGCGTATTTGTAGCTAGTGCTAGCTACAAATAGTATCTACTGCTCCTATGTTGCTCTATTTAAATGGATATTATCCCATCCCGTAGCTTATAGGTACCAGTCTTCTCCTCCTCTTTCCATTTCCATTCTTTTTCTTATTAGGAAAATGCTAGGAAGGCACCTACGTACAAGGAGGAGAGTTTCATGACATGATCCCATCCAATGACTTGTATTGCAACCCTTTTCTCATCGTTAGTTATTTGGCCTGTCTGATTTGCTGGCCAATTTCAGTTCAGCTTCCTTTTCGGTGCTTCTGGCTTCAACGTTGTTGTGTACCTTACCTTGTTTGTAGGTAGGTGGGTTGCTTGTGGGTTAGGTTAGGAGGCTTGTTTGTTTGCGTTTTGAAACTAAGTGAGTCTAGCATAGTGTTTACATGACATAAAATGCATACACATCATACCACTACATAAATGAAGGATGTATGTACATAAAATGGTAAGTACATGTTAGCACAAGGCAAGGATGTGTATCTACGACCTCTTATAGCATTTATAAATAATCTCTGGCTAAATAGAAATGCTATTACAGATATATAGCCATAGCAAAGTTAGTGTTGTGTTATGTAGTAGTATATTTGTAATTGTATACTTCAACTGACCTATACACTAATATTATGGTACGGCTGGCTCTTGCCGAACTCTTTTCTTGCATGCCTGGCAATTGAGTTTATTTTTTTGGTGCTGAAGATGAAAAAGCTATTATAGACTAGTTTATTTAATAGTGTTTGCTAACGCTGCACCTACTTAGTTATGAGAAAAGTATGCAGATAACATTTTTCAGAGCTGGTATTACTGAAGTTTAAGTATCTACAGAGTATAAGGAGCTGGAATAAATGTTGTTTGAATGGGTGCTATCTGTTATGCCGGTTGAAGGAAATATTATGTGTTTGGTAATAGTATGCCATGTTACGTTATGAATGAGCACGTAGCCCTCAACACTTCCCCCAGCTTTCTATGCACTTTCACTTTTTCCAGTTCCACAAAAATACATACACTACATCATAACAGATGCAGATAGCTCTGAATTTGGGAATCTTTACATAAGTCTTCTAGTAAATACACCAACTACAGAATACACTTTTTAAACTTATGAATTCACAAACTAGGTTATTTCCATAGGGTTCGTAATAAATCACTTGTGAGGCATTGCTGGATGCACATTATACACAGATGAGAAACCTCTGAAGTGATAATTGAATGTTTCCATGATTTACAGTGGTTTCCTATAGAATTGGTTGGTAACAAGAATAAGGAAGAGTTAATTATAAATGTTATCTATTAATAAAAATATTGTTGCATATTGTATCTTAGGAATAAAATATCTACACAGAGGAAAATGGGATAAGGTCTTAGAAAATTTTGCTATATAGGCGACGATATACTGTTCCATAAGTTGAATTTACTTCGTTGCTGTACTTATAAAATTCAGAATACACAGAGTTAGCAATTCCCAATATTCTCTGAGACTATCCACGTGCACTGCTATTAAAATATAACAAAACAGGTATTAGGTACTACTTTGATATATAGCACAGAGAATTGTTAATCCGCAATATTTAATTTATGCTGACATGGGCAGAATATTTATTAATACGTCTATGTGGCCACAAGAAGAACCGATTTGAATACAGTTTTTCTTGGAAAATTATGTTGCTGATAATAAAGTTACCCAGTTTGCCAGAAATATGAATAACTGGGAGAATATTAACATCCAGTAAGTAAATAGATAGAAGCATTACAATGCATATTTCTTTACACTAACTAAGTAATACTACCATACATGAACTTCTATAAGAAAAATGACTTGGTACACATACACATTGTATAGTATTAGTATATATACATCTTAGTTCACACTTTTACCCAGCTACTGTAGTAGGTTATACCTATTTAGTTTTATCAGCCAACATGGAAGGAAGAGAGTTGCAGACGCTTTTGGAGTTTGCAAAGATAACTTGTGTGGAGACTGACGATGAGACGAAGTGAAGCAGGTGTTGCTGCCTCCATGCCATTCTCAAGAGCTAATAATTTTTCTGGAAAGTGCTCATGCTGTGAAGTACTTTGAAATATAATCACGAGGGGATTAGAGTGATGGGCTCATGCACACTTTGTAGATTACCTCGGTGTTTCAGTCTCCTTCACGCTACTATCTACAATCTACATACATGCATCCATCCATACATACAGCACACACACATGCATACATTCAGTTAAGTCGAACAAGTTCAGTTAGCGAATATTCAGTACCGACAGAAAATAATATGAAGTAAAGGAAGTAGACACGCATGCATGTATTTCGGTGGAAGATGTTGTTGGCTGTAGTAAAGACCATGGGGAACGGCAGGGAAACAGAGTACGACGAGACTAAGGCTCTTTCTACATTTCTTTCTGTACTCTTGTCCTTATTTCCTTGAAAATAGAATAAAGAGAAACTTGTGCTGCCTTACCTAAATTGGCATATACCTATAGTACTATGCTTATCCTAAGCTTTGAAAAAACTGATAGACGTAGGACGTAGGTACCTATAAATAGAAATAACGCACACTTTACTTATACATTTGCGTATCAAGTTAGACACTTTTACTTTATTAGTTATAGTACACAGTTTAGTTATAGACAGCTCCGATATGCCTACTTCAGCCATTTACCATTTACCATTTACATAAATTCTGTCTTATATTCTGAATGAGTCTACTTACTAGTTTATGCTATGCTGCCATATTTAGACACTTATTGGTTGCTGGGGAGGAAGGATTTTGTGTGTACTACATATTGCATAGATTCTTGGAAGGATATCACCAGAAATATGTTTTCCACTATGTTTATATATGGTTTAGATATGTATCACAATTACAGCCGGTTGACAACAGCTACCTCATAGATTTATCTTTAGCTGGATTATTATTTAAATAATTACGACTCTAACTTATCTACTTAAGTATAGGCTACATTATTAGTCTCAATTTATGTGTCAACCTCTATACTTGCGTTATAGTAGTTAGAAAGGACGAGAATATTAGGTACATAG
The DNA here is from genome assembly GCA_034694165.1 of Tomocerus mixtus. Taxonomy (NCBI): domain Eukaryota; kingdom Metazoa; phylum Arthropoda; class Collembola; order Entomobryomorpha; family Tomoceridae; genus Tomocerus; species Tomocerus mixtus. The sequence continues at coordinate 23,419 of JAQFYC010001177.1, read as the reverse complement.
AGTATCGTTGCAGTTGGTAGTCTTTGGGGATTGTGGGGGAAACAAGGACATATTTGGTTGTAGCGATATGTGGGGATAACAATAGAGTGGAAATAGAGAAGTCTGCTTGCCAGTAAATAAGTTAAATGAAATATTATCGTGTTTTCTAGATAGGAAGGTAACGGAATAAATATAATGTGTATAAATGCATTTAGTATGTATATAGCATAGTGTAGTATGGACGTGGATAGCCGGAGTTGAGTGAGAGAAGGACGAAGTTGTGTCAGACAGAAAGAGTCTTTGAGGAAATAAACGTGGAATTGCTGTGCAATAGTTTGTGCTGGTTGGTTTGGTTTGGTATTATACATATTGCTATATGGTATGGTGGTGTGGTGGTTGAGTGTTTGTAGGAGTGGATAACTAAAGTGGCAAAGTGGAGAGAATGAGAGAGACGGTTTAAATGTAGCTTCCTTCGGATGTAACTTTAGTTCATGTCACACCTACTCGACCTGGTAATTGATGATGGATGATCTTCATTACTAGGATATATGTATACAGTGACTACAGTATGTATCTAATTGTGTATAAGTATAAGTAAATAGGTGGCTTGCATTTCGCTTACTTACTTGCATACTTTACACTAACTATTAGCAATGATATTATAAAGTTTGAGTGAGACTGACTGTGTCTCTACTACTAAAATTGTGTCCTGTTAATGCTAAGCCTGGGAAAGTCGCTCTTCTGGAAAGTAAAAGGGTTGAGTTGTTAGTTAGGTACAGTCGTACAGTAGTTGTTAGTTAAGCAAGTAGGTATTCAGGATAAAGGATAGAATTAGGTAGAATTGAGAGGGGAAGGAAAGCCAGCCACAGCCAAGTTGCTCCCATTATGGTGATTGTGAGTTTATGTGTGTAGTTGTGTGATGAGAGTGAAAGTGAAATGGAATTTAGCGTGTTGGCCTCCGTGGCGTGGCCAGGGCCAGGCCATTCATTCTGTTATTTTGTGATGTAATGTTGTTGTGAAATAAGCTTAATGAGTGTAATGAGAAATGCGTTTACTTGTCGTTACAGTTGAGTCGGGAAATTGGCTACGTCCTCTATTCGGCTCTTGGCTCCTTCTACATCCCGAGTTGCATCATGGTGTTCGTCTACATTCGTATTTATTTCGCTGCTCGTGCCAGGGCCCGAAGGGCGGTGCGGAAACCGCCGAAGCCGTCTAAGCCGCCGCCGTCTGCCATCGAGATTGAAGAGTCTAAAACGACGGTATCCACACCGACGACCTTGACCCAAGGGTCCTCCTCCAAGCCAAAGGTTCCTTTACCGGCTCCTGCTGCTCACCTGACGACTTCCCCCGTGGAGCTGAACGAGTGCGGGAAACCGCCAAGTAGTCCAGTCACCCCGGAAGGGCGTTGCGTCAAACAGGTGGGTTTTCAGGATCCATTGGTAGTGACAAGTGAGGTGTTGGTCAAGCCGGAGATTACGGTGGAAGGGTGCTCGCCCGAAGACTCCGTCGAGGCCCAAGACAAAAATGGCGCCAAAACTCGCAAGGGCAATAATAATAATAGTACTAGTAGCACAGCAGACAAATCTACTAAATCTGCGATGTCTAGCAAAACGGGAGCCGAATCTTCCGTCGCCGACTCAAAAGCAATGACAACAACAGCAGAAGCGGCGGTAACCACCAGCACCAATGGCCAAACTCCTCCTTTGGAGAGAAAAGGCAGTACAACCAGTAATAGTAATAATAAGAATAATAATAATACGACGACGACGTGTGAAGGTGCTGCGGGTAGTAATGGGGGAGGAGTTAATGTACAAGTGGACACGTCAATGTCAATCAATGCAAACAGTTCGGATCAACCTGATGTTTGTGAAACTGTGGCCAATTGTGGTGATGTTGTTGGTAGTAGTGCTAACGGTGATAAGACTAGCAGTAAACGAGAATCTCTTAAGTACAGTAGTAGTAAGAAGGACAAGGGGAAAGTAGGGAATAGTGGGAAACCGGAAGTCGGAAATGGAAACTCGTCCTGTGGACAGACAGAACGATCAAGGTCCTCAATAATACCCCCGCCTCCACCACCAACAATAACAACAACAACAGCTCAGGAGCAGGAGGAGGAGGATAAAGAGACAAAGACTAATCTGGAGGGTGATGGAGGAAGTAAAGACGAGAAAAGTCTTCCCGCCAATGACGGAGCGGGAGCTAAGGAGGAAGAAGTTGACAAGGAAGAGGCTGACAATGAAATTGACGAGAGTGGCTGTCAACCTCTGGTCCCCACAATTCAACTGCGAGATTTACGAACTGTGGTGACGGAGGACCCCTTGGCCCCTGCTCGTGTCCCACATCACTCAGCCCTTGCGGTCAGCGAGCTGGAGAATAAAATTTCCGAGTTGCAATCAAACGGGAGTCGGGCGGATGAGGTTCAGACGAGCAGTCGCCCCACCAAAAGGTCCAAGAGACCGAAATTGCATTTCCTACGTGTGGAGACGCCGACGATATGGAGAACGACATCCAGCCTTTCGCTCAACGGTGATGTTCATATCTTGGGCACGTTGTCTCGCTCCTGTTCTCGGCTCCAGCTGGACACGGACCCTGTAAGTGACGTGGAGCCTTCGTCTTCCGACTCAGGGGCCGTCAGTCGCTGTGCAGTTGTCAAGCCTCTCAAACTGAGACTTTGCCAACCTTTCTTTGGAAAGAAAGCCACTTCCACCTCCGGCAAGGCTAGGCGAGATGTTCTTGATATGGGCAAGCTCCCTTCCCCAAAGGTAACCCCCTCACTCTCAGTACCTCATGTCGTCTTCATCCCCCACAGTGTTATCAGACTCTATAGGCAAATCACTTTTTTATCTCTTTTAGGAAGTCCGAGACCCGGAGCGGGAGAAAAGAAGAATCGCTCGTAAAAAGGAGAAACGTGCTACTCTCATTCTTGGTCTTATCATGGGCAGCTTTATTCTCTGCTGGCTCCCTTTCTTCTTTCTCTACATCTTGGAGCCGTTGTGTACATCTTGTAATGTTGCCCCTTGGGGATTCGCTATTGCCTTTTGGCTCGGATACATGAATTCCGCCCTCAACCCTGTTATCTACACTATCTTTAACAAAGACTTTCGACGCGCCTTTCGTCGCATCCTCTTCAAATAAACGGTATCCCCACTTTTCTCACATTCTCATTCTAAACATCCCTAATCTTCCCAATTCTAATTAATTCAAAATCTCAATTCCTGACATAGTACTTAGGTATACGTAAACAATTCATTTAAATGTTACTTAATTATTTACCCACCGTATAATTCACAGAAAATTTGTAACAAATATTAGAGACTAGTGTAGTTCATAATTTTCTGCTTTTACTTTACCAGTCTCCGTTCAATGCTGCCTTTCAATTCACTTAGGTACTTACTGTTTTGGGGGAATGTGACAAGTATACTTGTGGTTAAAATGCTAACTTTCCCTCTACATGATACTTACATGACATTAACATTCACACTTAATACCTACGTATAATTAAGCTGGAAAATCTGGGCAAATTTTTCTTATTTATGAGTTTGACTTGTGTAATTAGAAAGGTAAATTAAGTCATTAAACAGAAAGAAGCTTAGAAACTAATTAAAGCTGGGAATTATAAATTTTACAGCGCCTTAACATTAGTTTGTCGTAATAAAAGCAGTGGGGATCCTTCGCGGTTGACTTTGTCAAATGTTAATGGGGAGAAAGGAGTTTTTGATTGAGTGCTGGCCGCGCAAGTTGTTAAATATTTAGCAGTGTCACAAGTCCCAACTAGATTTTCTACCTTAGTTATAAGCCCTGTGGTGCATGGGATGGCATAGTAAATATGTTTTCCTTACTTACCTCTTATTATGTACATACTATACCTACTACCTACTACTACCTAATCTTTGGCATAATTCTAATTTGAGGAATTGTTCTCTGTATTTTTGTTTAGAGTGGATGGAGTGGTGTGGTGGTTGGTGGGTCCCTAGCCTGGTTTGGCCTGCAGCATCTTGATCTAATCTGAGACAAGATAGTAGTTAGGGAGTGCAGTGGTTTGACTTTTCTTTGACTTGACTTAACTTGAGTTGACTTGAAGTCCTGACTCAATTCCCGTGCACACACGGACGAGTATCTGGTGATGATGATGATGATGAGCTGGAGATTGAGCCACTACTATAGTACATATACAAATATAGTATGTACGTACTACATACTTAATGGTAGAGATGTATTCTCCGCGGATGTTTCTTTAGTGAGCCAGAAAGTCACCCGCTGGCAATTTAATGGAGAGAAAGGGAAGAAAGCCATCGTGTTTATCCAACCAACTTACTTACTTATTCGTATTCACATGCAAAGATAGTCAAGCCATGCATCAAGCAAACACAAACAACTTGTGAGATGGCAACTTTGAAAGTTGATCAATTTCTTAGCACCTGCACCTGCAGCAGAAGGAAGGAAAGCAAAAGCAAAAGCAGCAGACGGACAGAAGGAAGAAGAGTAGCTAAATAACTAAACCAAACCACATCTTAACACTTACTTCTCTTGCTTACTTACTTATACTAAGCTACTTAGAAATCCAACTCCACTGAATATAACCCACCACGCCTCGACATCTTGTACTGAATCTCTCGCTCCTTCAATTCTCTCACAAAACACAACCAACTTTCATTAATGCTACTACTACTACCTACTACTACTACCTACTACTGCATCTTCATCGTCGACAAACTTACAACTTACACACGGTATTGTTTACTTACACTTTCTCTAATATCTGTATTAATAAGTAACTCTTACTTAGCACAAATAATTACCTACTTATTCATTGTTCTGATATTAGTTAACTATATTACTTAATAATAGAAATAAATATATTATATGTATATCTTACTGTGTCGCTCGATTTATGTATCTCGCTCGCAGACTAAAAGTTAAATAGTACTTATCTACAAAGAGGTAGTAAAAACTTAATACCTATACTTACTATATGTGTAAAAGAATGAGAAATCGTGTAGATGGGTACAGTACAGATGATACGGATACCTAGAACTGAATATTTAGATAAACCAATGAACATAGTTATTAGTTCATCGTGGATAAACTAAATATGTGTGCCAATACAGACCTAGCTCGCTAATCTTTTAGAAATTTATATAATAGTATGTAAGAATAAATATTTGCTTTAGATATTGTACTAGGATCTATGGGTAATACGTGTATTAGATTTATGTAGGCATTCCATACATTATCTGGATAACAAAATGTAGGTTAGTATACATTTACAAAGATGGTTTTAGAAAATTTAACCCGGACAAGAGGTATTACGTGTATAGTGTACATATTTACAGATATTATGTGTATGGAAATGGAATAATAGACTTTTGGATAAACCTGCATTTGTAGAAAGTATACGAGAAACGATTGTTCAGTAATTGACGTTCTATCACATCATTTACGGAGCATGCATTGCATGCTCATAATGTGGAATTATCTTCGGTTATAAATAATTATATCACCTGAGAAAACAACAAAGTACATTGCAAAATTTTGCAAATTTTGCTCAATTTTGCATTGCATTTGCGTTTTGTGATGTGATAGTTTCACATTGTGAGCATCTCTAGTACGGAGTGACCTATATATACGGAATGGAACTTACTAACCACGGAGCTAGTTGACCAAAACTTACATACTGTGCTGTGCTAATTCCTTAGTGACAGATGTGGCTGAATATTTACATTCATTCATTATTCAATCTAAGTAGCATTTGTTTAGCTTTTTTTTATTCCCCGAGGCAAGGAGAGGATTGGTTAAGTAGTAATGTTCACAAAACACATCTTGTTTCATCGGCTCCTTTTTCTTGCGCAACAGCCCTTGCTTCCCATGTCAACTTTAGTTTCCCAAAACTTTAATGTAAGTCAATCAATGAGAACTATTGCACATGGCACACTCACGGTGACTTTTTTCACTACTCACTACAATGGCACACATTTGCTGGCTTTTCCTACAAACAGTCGACTTACACTCTTTCTTAGACTTGACTTGACTCACTCTTTAGTTTCAGCACAATTTCTCCGGAAACACGCGGGGCACACTCGGGATAAATTAAGGCTTTACTACTATTGCACTACAGAGTGCAGCAGAACTACAATATAACTACAATGTACAATAAATCATATATCTTCTGTAATATATCTCGGACGGTAACTAGGAGTATTTGACTATTGTGTCCAGATCAGGGTTCCAAAACCCAACCTAATTGTTTAATTTTTAATTATTTGTATTATAACGGATAAACTAGCTGGGTGTCTATTGTGGACAATTTTGTGTATTGAATTTACATACCCTATTGGTATAAAAAAGTTATTTCAATGATGTTAAAATATTCATGGCTTTTGCAAAATTGACAATGTTTTTATTCATATGCTATATTATGTAATAGATTTACATTTCAATATCAGTTCAATATATATATTTTCAAAATTCGGAACATCTTGTTTCTTGTGTCTCCATTGTCATAATATGATTCAAAATGCTCGGTATCACTTTTCTAGAAATTATAAATAGTTACGGAAAAAATTTCATTCCTCTCAAAATTAAGTATTAAAACACATCATGTGTACGATCATACCCTGATATGCATGTTATTTAACTTTGTATTATACTGCGTGGACTGTTCAGCCAAGTCTAAGTTTGCCTAGTCGTCTGGAAAGAACATTTAAAGTGACGCTTCACTGTTCCAATCCCCGAACTTGGAAAATGTTAAAAAGTGGCAAATTGTAGTAGCAATGGCATTTCTAAGTTACAAGAACATAAACTGTTGTTCCTTTCCTCATACATGTAAAGAAAGTTGGGTGGCTTACCACTTCTCATGTGTACACCAAGGTAGTACAATTTGTTTATGCATATGGTTTATATAAAATGTAAAAATAGTATATTCGGAACCACATCAGTCGCGTTTTAAAGGGCGAGTTTCCCATGTCATCATTTAAATATATCAAAAAAAATTTAATTGGCCATCTCGCTTCTACAGTGAAATAGTAGGAAGGACCGTGACGATAGGAGAAGGTAGTGAAGGACGAACCTTCTTCTGCAGAAATAATTTTCCCGTTCACGTCGTCACAATCAATTCAGGAAAGTCGAGTCAAGTTAAGGCTTTTCATTTCTTGATTCTCACTTGACTCTACTCCACTTCCACAATCATTATCATCTTAGCGCCATCCAATACTTGTTTTACTTTATTTTCACATGCTTTCTTTAGAAGACATTTCAGACTCCTGGGTTCAGTCGAACCTCATTTATTTCCTCTCTTTAAATATTACCATGAATGTGGATTTAGTGTATTCGGGTCAAGTCGAGTCAAGTCTGTTGAGCTTCGCTTTGTTTTAGTTTTAGTAAGTTTATGTGTACTGCCTAGTATAGGAATATATATAAATACTGCGTAGCGTAGCCGTTGTTTTATCTCAACTCTCAACGAACAACATTAGATCCCAGAAGGAAGGTGGATTCCTATATACTATTCTTATTGAAATCAGGTGCACGTTCCAGATCTAACATTTTTCATTAAATCCTAGGGTGCATACACAAATCTCATTGTTCTGTGTTCTCCTATTCGTTTAATATATAGCTTGCGTCTGACTTGAATATTCCTTACTGTGGAATGAGAGAGAAATATTGGAAATGAAAGCTAAACCTATGTTCTTCGATAAAGCAACATAATATATGAGAACGGCAACATTTAATTGGCAAAAAATAACATAATTTCCATCTTCTGTATCTTCCTTACAAAAATTGCTTGTGTTTACACTTTTCATTTGTTCCAACCAAATAAAAATTGTCAATCTTTTAAAAAGAAAGGCTATGATTGTTAAATATAATTTTTATATGGAAATTTTGGCAAAATATGTTTGTGCAAATCTCCAAATTAATGAGAAATAACAAAAAGGTTTACTAACATTGAAAAGTGAACAATTCTAATTTCATGAAGAAAATCTAGTAGAATCATGAAAAGAGTTATTATGTTGTAGGTAGTTCTTGGGCAATTTTATGACAGAAAATATACAGGAATGAAAATCAAAGTGAAATTAAAAGGTGACTAATAAATATCATAGAAGTTTTTATGAATTACATATATAGTCAAAGTCAATGCCTAAGGCCAACAATATAATGTACCGTTTATCTCATTGGGGGAATATGAAAGGCTATTACTCAAAGGTGCTCATTCTTAAAATGACTCATAAGGAGGCGGTGAAAGGCTATATTAGAAATGTGCAGTTACTTCGTAATGTACACAGGCACCTACACAATGTTGAAAAAGGCTGTACAAGTATGAGTTATTGTGAAACCTTGGGCGAGGGCACAAGTCTTGGTTCTGTTTTTTCTCTCCTATAATTTCTCTCCACTTGCTGCCATTCTTCTTGCCACCACACGGCACAGCGATTACAATTCATTATGACAGTTAATTCTCCCTCTTCACATTCAGATACAATTACAATACAATGGGCCAGGCCAGTTACGTTCGAGAACTGACTACAAACGACTTTTTTCTTCACTAAGCGACTCATGAAACCATTTCATTTTCTGCAGAACAACTAAACAAGAGGGATTTGGAGCGGCTGGAGAAAATAATTATTTTTCTATACTAATTGATATCCGGCAAGGCTAGCGAGTAAATGCTCTAGTTTTATTACTCTTCTGAACTGAGCAAAACTGAATTCGGCTCCACTGCCTGTCCTGACTGACAGCAAAATAACATTTCTTTGCGTCATTGTCCTCAGTGCCACGTAGCACACATTTAATTTGTAGCAAATAATTAAACAGTGTCATGTTTGTACCTACCAGTCCCTAGGTATTCCAGGTATTCGTATAAATGGATTGCCCAGCAATTTTTGTTGTAAAAATATTAAATTTTCTTATTTTCAGCATTTTTGGGTCCATTTTTAAAAGCTTTAAGTAATTTCTTTAACTGTGTAATTTTATACTTTAAATTTGTAACTCAATTAGCATTTTATGATAGTGTCCATAACATTACTGATATTTTTGTTCTATAAATTTTTAAACACTGTTTTTGAATAAAATTTATTTTAGAAAACAAGATAGAAAAATACTGATCGTAGGATCCAACTATACATTTTACTACTAAAGAAAGATTGTGACGCTTAGGTTCTTTATTAACGTATTGTATACTATGACGTAGGTACTTACATTTTGGTTACATTGATGGTGCATGCAAAAGAGAGTCCCTGTACTATACACCTTACTAGCCTTCGTAATATTAATTTATTTCATTGAGTATCTCAGTGGGAAGGGGGGAAATAAGGATCTAGCAGTGTGTTGGTGTTTCAGTTTCATCTGTGGAGAAAGTAGTTTTCTAGTGCATACTCTTCTCCACTTTGACTTTCTCCAGGAATTACTCTGAGAAAGCAGTATTTTCAAGCTGTGGAAATAGATGATGTAGAAAGGAATAGGAAAGGAAACCCTTTGGGAAATACACTTCTTTCTTCTCATTTTGATTAGTGTATGGCGTGTGATGATGAAAGTTAACTAACAATAAGGTCAGATAGTCTACCATTCTACCAGTCAGATATGACTTGACTCCAAATCAGGTGAAATAACTAACTAACTAACCAACCTAGCTACCTATTCACTACTACTCACTTACAATCTACTGTCTACTCTAATCCTGTAGAGCTAATAATGTATAAGGGATTTACGTAGCATGTACACGTTCCCCAACGCTGTCATCTCATTTTTATTAGTTAGACTGATATAAATTGTAGTTTCTTATGCAAGGAATGCAGGCACTACTTTGACTAATTTGAATTTTATTGATCTGTAATTTGATGTATATTTGCACTAATTCTATAGTCTCAATAGTCAACCTAATTTTCAAAACTTCTACAAAATTTATTTTTGTTAACAATTGGGTTGAAAAACGTAAAATTTCGCAAATACTACAACAAATATATTACTTTATTGCTTCCTGATATTTTTTCTGTTTGAACGAATATGTTAAGTGATAACAATACAAAATAAAGTTTGGTTATACAGTTTTTGTTTTGAGCTCAATGAGAACTTGGTATGTTTAAGTTCTCAATGTTCCAATAAAACATATACTAGTAGATATAATGCTTCTTTTCTGGCGACCAGCTAAATTAAGTTAGCAGTAAACAATAAGGAGAAGATTAAGTGCGGCTCAAAGTGTAGATAGCTATCAATCTGATTGTTAGTTTGAGTTGCTAGCATTTATTCTTCACAATACATTGTAGGTTGGTCTTGGTATGGTAGGTATTGTAGGTTGGTATGATGCCTGGCTCTTAAGTACGCAGTAAAGTTTCCAAGAAAATCCTATTAGCGGAAGAATGGGAAGTGAATTTAGTAAAGTAAACAGATAAATCATTAGAGTTATCTTATTATGTCTGTGTAAAGTATCATTGCGTTTGACTGAACCAAATCATGAATTTTAGGGTTGTACTTTGTTTTGTGGATATATTTTATACTATCTTATGGCTACTATTTTATTCTATAGATACATACAGACAGCTATAAAAATAATGCTACACTTCAGCTTCATAAGCTAAATCTTTATGTTGATTCTTGTATCAAGGCGGTAAAGGATATTACATCAAATATTCTTCGGTGAATATGTGCTACAGAACAGTTGGTTTATGGACCTTTATTTTGCATTCAGTAAAATTATCATCTTATATTTGTGTTTAATTAAGGCCACTATTTAATTCGACACTGTAGTTTAGAAAATTGACAATAAATAAATTTGGTTGAACAACACTGTAATCCGATTTTGTCTGAAATCGACAATTGACGCATTTTGGGAAACAAGAAAAAAGCAATAGGGGTCATTTGAAATTAATAATTTGATACTACTATTTAACAATGAAATTGTATGCAAATAAATGATGTATGCATACAGAATGAAGCTGTTCTTTCTTTACTTCGACAAAATCTCTCTATTAATTTTAATAACTGTATTTCCATTTCGGAAGCTTAGACATGATGTTTGTTGCTACATTATGACATCGCACAATGAAATAAAAAGTAAAGATACAAATGTGTTTTAAGCGCTTTTTTCTGTCACTTACAGTGTTTAAAAAATATTGTCATTTCCTATAATTATATTGTTCATTTCAGACCTTTATATTGTCCAAAGCCTCGACAGTGAAATGTTGCATTATTGTCTGAAAAATCATATTTTAAAATCTTTGTTTGCCTATTGTCGTTTTCCTTTTTATTGTCATAGTCCATTTTTCATTGGTTTTTTCACTTGTTTTATTGTCATTCTTAACTTACGCCTTTAATTAACACTCAAGTCAAGACACTGAAATAAGCACAATTCATGAAATGTAAGTTGGGACAATGAAATAGGAGTATAATTCAAACATAAACAGCTGAAGTTTTTTCAATGAAAGGGTCTTCCCTCTTTGGCATCGAGTTAAGTTTACGTTATTTCATTTATATATGTATGTATGCCTAAGCAAGTTAGTACCTAAGTATCTGCTCTTTGGTAGGTATACAATAGTGTATGAATAGGTTTTCTAGTCTTCCTCTCATGTCAGTACATATGTTTTAGATGGAGAGTTGTTTGGAAAAGAGAAAGTCGGAGAAAGGGATATGCAGGGGAAAGTGTGTGGAACACGTATTGTTGCTGCTACGTGTGCAATGAAACATCCGCATCTTATTGGATGGGATTTGCAGGTTGAAGTCTGAGCTGAAAGTGAAGTTAAGTTAGAGTTGGCCGTAGTCACCCGCCCGCCCGACCGACCGCTATGTCTTCCTTGCGTCGTTACCTAAATGCACTAAAAATAAGTGTAATGTCCAAGTCTAAACTGAGTTTTTCTGTTTTGTAGTCTTCTACCTACGTACATACTACTTCAGTTCAGCATAACATAGCACTCTAAACTTTTTTGATAAGATTCCCCTGCCTTCCTTTCCTTTCCTGCTATATCATTTCCTTTGTCGCTCGGTACCTTGCCTTGCTTTGCCTTTCCTGGTCTACTTACTTCTTCACTTATCTCTTCCACTACTTCTCTCTGTACTTTCTGTTAAGAAAGTGGAGTATGCAAATAAAATGTACGAAAGGGAAACAAAGGATGTTGCCCTAAAGACACAACTACTACTAGTTCACTATACGACCAGACCACTGGAGCATTAGATATTTAAGAGCCGAGCAATTTATTCTCCTACGATTTGCTACAGTTGATGTTTTGCTTTTCCTACATTAACAACAATGTGAGCAGCCAAATTAATCTTCCCGATTATACTAATCCAGTCTTACCATATATAGTGTGTAGGTACATAGTACATAATATGTTTTTAAGCAACCCTGACATGTACTATTATAGTACACTGCTACTTGGGATGTGCATAGAAAGCATTTTATCACAACAGTATTTAGTATTCTTGAACGGCACTATATATACGCAATGTCCAAATCCATAATTTAGAGTCTTTCCCTTCTTCTCTACATAAAATACCTAGTACCTAGTCGTAACATAACATCTTTTCTCTTGAAAGAAAGTAGATCTGCAGCCAAGCCAGAGCAAATTAAGCAAGTTATTCGCCTACTTATTTACTTACATATCTATTCATTAGAAGCTAAATAATATAGTTCACTTCAGTTAAGCTTTGACTCAGATAAGGAGTAATAACACAATTTGCGTCTTCCATTTACTTTCATTTATTCGCTAAGCAATGCAAAGTAGCCTATTACAATATTAATTAACTATTTAGCGGCATGTGAGTAATTTGTCTCACCAACCTACATTTAAGCACAAACTAATACTTTTCCTATTTAACTATCTGTATAAAGAATACATTTCACTATGTTCGCTTTCCTGCGTTTTCTGAATAGCTATATGCATTAGTAAATTAGTAAATGTGTCACTGTCACAGTGAAGCATGCATTAATATCATTAACATAGCTTTTGCTTCACAAAAGAGCACATAGGAGAGTCCTGTAATAAAATGTAATTAGAAATGTCATTACTGTATCATGGTGTTTAACACATTTAGAAGAATAATGGAAGCTGTAGCATTACCAAAATATATTGCTTAATAATTAAGCGAGTACAGTCTAAAAATAGAATTTATTTTGTAATTAATTATATTTCAAGTATTTGACGTTGCCAAACAATATTATCATTGATACCGTCGAATCCAAAATTCAGCTTTTCCATAAGTAACACTTTGTTGGGGAATTTATGGTGCTCTTTACATAGACGCAGATACCATAGAAAGCTACAGATAGACATTTAATGCTCAAGTAACATAATATCTGTTTAATTTGAAAACTTATGTACTTATGCTAATAGTATTATATTCATAAATATTATCTGCTATCTTCTTAATTAAAAAAATTCTTCCCATTTAATTATAATTTTCATATTCACTTTACGTAATGAGATAGATAAATACTATAAATACGTATGCGGAAATGTTATGTGTCGTTTTTCATAGGGAAAGGAATAATAATATTGTAGACATGGTATCCATTTCTATATATCTAAAGAAGAGTAATTGTTTAATAATAAAAGTTTGAACTCGGAAGTTAAGAAAATTTCTATGCCATAAAATGTAAAATGTAATGAAGATAGCAATCAATATGAACAATATTAGCACTATGCAACACAGAGAAGGTTATAGGTACATTGAGTAAATGTGCCTTCTGCATCCATTAGTAGAGACAGGTTATTTCAGATTAATTAATGACAACATTATGTTGCAGAAAAATGAATATAAACAACTAGCCCAATGCACTATTTATATTGAGTGTGGGCTAATATGGGAAAATTTTGGTAGAAAAGTATCATATTTTTAGTTTTATACGTTTTTTGGCATCCCTCAATAAATTACAAAAAACAAAGGACAGTTTAAACGAAAAAGTTTTGAGAAAGGAGCAGCAATTTAATGTGTTAAAGCTAAAACATTGGCCAAGGAACTTTAGCTTTGTGTTTGTAGTGCGGTTGGGTTCAGATTGACATGGCATGCACATATCCTTTTGTACAGATACTTACGTCGACGCTGCTATTGACAATAAGTTGTAGTTGTGGATTTGTGCACTTTTTGCTTAGTTGGGTTGGAAAGTTTATCTAATATTGTACAATTAGTTGTGTCCCTATTGTTAGTGTTAAGGTTGACACTTAAGTGGGCTATGCGTCCTATTATTAATCAGTATTTGATCTCACCACGTACATACATATATAGCACCCGTCGGCCACTTGCACTACGATATTTGTCTTTTCTGTGTATAGATTTTATATAAAATGTCCTAGGGTGTATTGTAATATTGGGTATGTATGCATCTATCTATCTTTAGTAGTTCCTTTGTAGTGTACATTATAGAGGGGCGATGAAAAGTTACAGATTTTGGAAAAACGCACTTGCACTACGTATATCTAAGATAATAGATTCTGCTGAAGTGAAGTTTTTTGGCTTTCTACTTGTTATCTCTTTGAGAAATATAGTTATCTAACAATAGGAAAGGAGAGAAGAGAGTCTTAGTTGTTTGAGAATTTATTTCCTACTCCAATTCCGAGTTAGCGTAGTACATGCAACATATTTACAATAGAAGCTCTAACATAAATAAGCATAATAAGGTTAGCGATAGGATTGTTGTTTTCTCTATACTAGGCAAACTTAGTTTGGCAATTCTGACACTTATTGTTAGATTAGAAGAGAAAGTATTCCTGAGAAGGACGTATAGTGGCTATATCTCTAAACTACATAATAAATAAGTAGGGATTTTTCCAACGTTAGCCGTTTTTTGATATGTCCTTGCCTGGCTTGGCCTGGGAGTTGGGAGTCTGGGCTGGACTGTTATGGTAAAGCTAAAGGGTTGTGTTTGTCTATGTGCACATTATGTATGTACAAGTATAAGTGTGTATGTACAGTTTACACTAGAAGGAGGTAAACAGTTCTGCCTGTGTTCAAATATTTGCAGATATGATTTTATTACATCGGACGAGTTACTACATGCGTTGTACGTGTACTCCGTCGCTTTTTGGTTGTACTCATCCTCCTTGTTGTCTTTGTCGTTGTCTGCATCGTCGGATGAAGAAAATCCTGTCGCTTGTCTCCGTCTACCCGCGTCTAATGAAAGGATGAGCAAAGAAGGAGTTTAGTTGTTGTGTTGTGGCCCGTGCCCATCTACCCAGACTGAGGATCAGATAGAGGAGACGACGTATAATCATATAATGTACCCATTCTCTCTGTGTTCTTTGTCATGTCCTCCTTATTGGCAGATATATAATATTACCCCTCCACGACACTAGTAGACCAGACCAGACAAAACTAGACCAAACTAGTTGTCTTTGTCTGACACTACCAACGCCACACTACACCACATCCAAAAACATCTCAGAACAGCATCCAACTCTCTTCTTTCTCTTAAAAATATTATGTACAACCTAACAGAAATCTATGTAACCTATATACACAACCTAATAAATTATTATTATATTATGTACTTTGTTTTTTACCTACTGATAGAGATGAGGTACGCAAATAATATTTATAAATTCATACATGTACATAGGTACACATAGTATACACCTAACGTAACTTAAATTATGTGACTGGGAGTTGTAGTTGTTGTTGTTACACAAATACTGCATGGGCAGACCAATATGTTCAATGTTCACTTATCAAATAAATATTTGGTCGAATGCATTTATATATATGTATAGGTAGTAGAATACATTATTTTATTGCAGTCCTTCAGTATCTGTATCTATTTATGTATGTACCTATAGGTACTTATCAGAGATGTATTTTAGTTCAGGAGAAAGCAGGAGGTTACATATATTTCATTGGAAGGAGAGTAGTTGCGGCTGGCTTTTTACGTTTATGTTATGTTGTTGGGCGCTGATTGCGAGAGTTTGTGGTGCAGTGTACTTATAGTTGTTGAAACTCGTCGATGTCGTCTTCAGTCCAGTCTGGCGGAGATGAATTATTGTGTTCTGTTAGTATTGTGGACTCCTTTGGCTTCGTTTCCTTTGCCTTGGCTCCCTCAACTCACTCAGTTGAGCTCTAATACCTAAATTCAGTACAAGTGGAAGTCGAGCAACGAGAATCTCTACTTATTATACTTTCTCTTCTACCACATAGGTACTGACTAAGTACTATGTACATGTATACACTTCTGTATGAATAGGTACTGTAGTATTTATAGCTGGGTACTATTTGTATATACAAATACTACAGAACAGAGACAGAGACACTATACGAGAATGTTCAAGGAACTGTGAAAGGTGTTTTGTTCCTACGCGCTCCGTTCGTTTCACTCTCGTCCCTAACTTAACTCACTGATGTTCCTTTTACTTTGGTTTACTGCTTCTTCTGCAATGCTCTCCACTTACTATTTACCACTCCTTCTCTCTGATTCCCCTTTACATAATAATATGGTCTTACCTACATGTACATACTCTTACTCTCATGTACGTAGGTATAGCACAAAGAATTTTACTAGGCTCTGAGACAGGACTTAAATATAACACACAAGGGTGTGTAGATTTATTTTGTGTTTCTACATGCTACAGGATATAGTATATACTACTATATATTATAAAGTGTTTTAGGGCAACCTAAAACCTACTATAAATAGAATTTGTCATACTGTGCTAAAAGGATGAGTCCTGGCGAATGAGTCAAAGGTATTCAAGCGAGAGGAGAGAAACAAAACAAGAAAGAAAGGACAAGGGCTCAGAATCGGGAGCGAAAGACAATTCCGTTCTTAAGCCTTTGTGTTTTGTGTTTTCTCCTTTGCATTTGATGCATACTAAAATTATCACATCTATATAAGAAAAAATATAGTACAATATGTACTAGATATCTTCGAATATTTTACAGAAATTTTAAAATCAGTAATTTTACAAAATATTTTTTTTAAATATTTGTAGTTATAAAAATTTAAGAATTAGGGGTTTCTTGTTTTAAGTGAAAGTAGTTCAGTTATAGTTCACTCACTCGCTGCACGCCAAATAACCTCATCGAATTTAGAATCATGGTAGGGAGTGCAGTGGTCCCGCTTACATAATTGAATTCAACGGCTACGAATTCTCAAATGTAAGTTGGCCGCCGCTTCAATTCATAGCCATTGATTTTTCAAATATGAATTATTGCTCTTTTTCAATACTTTTGGACAAGATGGATATTGCTGAGCTTACATTGTGCAGCGCACAATAGGTACTGAGTGAATAAAAAGTACATGACAAGTGTTAATACCTCGTATTGCAGAGAATGTGCTTTCTGTCGACTACAGGACAGAAACTAATGTATTTCGGTAGACAGCAGAAGAGAAAGTGAAATAGGGAAAGTTGGTCGGCAGACTATGCCACACCAAACCCGGCCGGGTATAACAGGCAGACTTTCCCCATTATTTTATTATTTGCAAGCATATTTCTTATGAGGTTCCATTGCAGACATGCAGGCCCTTGAGCAATTTTGTCGGTTTCCTCTGGAAATGCTATCATCCTCATCACTACTCCTTCCTTGTCCCGCACGGAAATTCTCTCTAACGTAAGCAAAGCGGACAGGATTCTCTGGGTGAGCTTCAAATCGCCTAATTCCAACTCTCTCTTTCTCTCCCTCACTAAATACATCTCTCTACTAATATAATATTGTGTAGTAGCTATGTGACAGGCCTTCTCGATTTGGTATTGCTTGAACTGTCTCTATAGAGAAAGTCTTCTTTGGAAGTATGTATGTAGCGTAGTAGTAGTGTAGTGTTTATACGAGAGAAAGTAAGTAAAGTAGAGTAAAGTAAAGCAAGTATTACAATATATAAAGAGTGAAAGGGAATTTGTGTGTCTCCTCTCCTCTACGTTGTATTACATTGTCCGTATCCACAGCTCACCAAGAAAGGATTATTCTTTTGAGCTACAGCAAGTCACAGTGGAATTTATTTCGGCGTAATCTAACTGTTACAAATACGATCGTTACTAGAGCAGATGTGAAGTCTTGTTTCATCCTTATTACGTCCTTTTTGGTTTCATGTCGTTTCGTCTCATGGGTATGGCACGGGCTCTTTTCGGCCTCGACTTTCTCTATACAAATTCAGTCAGTCTAGTGTTTGTATGTACTATGTGTATGTATCTATGTATATATACTATTTATACGTACACTACTATATACTCAGCTCAACTTAACTGACATACATACATACATGTACATGCATAAATATAATTCATGCTTAGTAAGCACTTAGTTGCATAGCTCCACATTTACGGAACACTACACCACGCCAAAATAGAAATGCAACTGCCGTTATGTACTTTCGCTTAGCTCCTGTCCTTTCCATTATTTGTCCATGACATATTATGCAATGCATCAATCTCGCCGAATAAACTGAACTGAACGTGGATCTATACCTGGGGAAAATGGAATGCAAACATTTGTCAGCTTACGTTACAGAGAACCGCACACAATACACAAACACTCTACTACACTCTACACAAAACCAAACCAACATCTAAAGCAGAGATCTGGAACTGGTTCCCCGCCGCAGCCAAGTTCAGCTCATGTAAATACATACAAATACTTACAAAGGCAATCGGTTCAACTCAACTAATGTTAAGCTAAGTGAGGGAGATCAGATCAGATCAGCAAAACAGAACTCTCTCCACATCCATTGCACTCAGCCTTTTGCTTTCCTGGCACAACAAGTCAAACCTACCATTACATAACGGAAGCAAAAGTTTTGTCAAACATATTTCATCTATCACACGCATTAGCAAATACTTCCAACCAACGAATCTAGGATCTACTTTCACTCACCCAGAAGAGAACAAGGCCATAATAGGCATGAATAAATAGTCATTCATCTACAACTACAATTGTACACCCTTCAAGGCTCACCTGTCAGAAATATCTGCTTTCTTCTCCCTTTACTGTTCAGCTCACTTTGCAGTCTCGGCAGAAATGTAAAGCACTTCACAAAATATATCTATATCCCCAAAATATTTATTATAGAGTATATTAGATTACATTGGAGTACCACTCACGTGAAATGACAACAGAGAAGGAATCAATGCAGATAATATAATACATCAGCAACCTTCTGTATTTTTCTAGTATTTCAAAGAAATGTTTGAAATAAAAACACAGTGTTGAGTTACAGGGCAAACAATTTATCCTTTTACAAAATGCTATAGGCTCCTGTACATAATAATATAATGTACTTGGCCATTGTGGAATCATCACTCATCATCACACGTGTCACCAAACTCAGTTTTAGACATATTTTCATGCCACAGGCCAGGCACCTAAAACGCGTTCACGATGTTTTTGCCACTAATGTATTGAATAGGGGTAAGGGTATAAACATATAATACAATAATGGTCTGTCTACCCAATTACCGAAATGTATAATTAATTACATAAGGCCGAAGCAGTAAAATGACTCAATACTTACTACTTACCTATCTGTACTAAAATTGTCCAATTCCTGATGTATTTCTTTGAATATAGAATACGAAGGCAATTTGTTATTTATTTAGAATTTAAAAAGATGTTTTATTATTTAGAATGTTCAAACGAATGAATATGGGTAAATAGGTGGATGTTCTAAAACGCAGCATGCTATAATTGTATTTAATACCTTATGAAGGGAAAACGGATAAATGACATTTTGAATGTGATTATTTTATTAAGTAAGTATTTAGCTAGAATAAATTCTGAAAATATTGCAGGCATTGTATACAACTTTCGGTTACTTATCATTAGTTGCTTCTAATGGATGGATGATTGATGTTACTCTAATATAATCCCATAGGTATGTGCATTTGTATAGAGTAGGTAATAATAAGAAACTAGAACTAAATATTACCACGTAATACAATATTTAATATAAATAAAAGGAGCACGTCGTTATTCCTGATTGTAAAGTATCATAATAGGTATTTAAAACTCAAGTAGTGTTCGTAACTAATGAAAGGAGCTACAATTTAAACTTGTAAATATGTTAAGAAAAAGTGACAGCATTTCTCTAAGTGTTAGTAAGGTCATAATTTCCAAAATTAGAAATTCGGCTGAACTAAAATATTGAAATATGCGACTTTATTATTTAAGTCATATTTTCATTTGCTAAAGTAATTTCAATATTTGCAAAACTACTGATACAAATTTTATGTGAAGTAAGATTATACGGGTGTCGGGTGGTTGTACGGACTGGTAGACATGTCAGAGGAAAAGAAAAATGACTAGTACCTAAATGATAAATGCGAAAATCTATGAAACTGATATTTGCATGTCAAAGAGGAAAAAAGTAGCTATACTTATCACATTATAAAAACTGCAAAAGCCATAATAGCTATTCTTCCCGAGTGTGCTCAATTTTGTATTATTATAACAAATGTCTTTATAGGCTTTGATAGAACATTCATAAAATTTAGTTTGGCGTTTCTTTGGTAAAATTCGTAAAAATGTGTTCGGGCAGATTCTGCGATATCATAAGCTAGCCTTGCATACTCCGACGGGATAAAACACGCACAAGGTGTAATTATACTTACAACAATATACACACACACGCAGCTACAACTTTAATGCAGTCGAAATGCATATTACTTTTATGTTGTAAATAATTTGGTGAATGATATTAGATGTACCTTACCTTTACCAATATTGCTTTATGGTATCTATTATAGTTAGTAGTTTCAATATCGAGTAAATACAGATAACATTACGTAATATATCGTGGAGATGTATTCAGGAGCACATTATACTATGACAATGACAATGTATTCAATGGGCTACGCGTTACTTACGCCACTGGATGAATTATAATATCATTGACAGTGGTACATTTAATTTATTTGTAATGAGCTAACAGCATGTCGTTTACTTCACACAATGTATTTTGCTAAATCCTGTATGATGTAATTTCATTTAAATTAATATATTTTCTCCGTACAAGCAGAGTGTGCATACCTATTGTATTTATAGGGATAGGAATGTATCTTTAACTAATATTATATTATAATAGTAGTTACGTACATACTACATGTATATTAATTTGTATTGTTATGTCCCTTATATAGTAATTTATTAGAATTATGTAGATAAATATATTTGCGAGGAACTGAGACAGAAGTGACACGACATGACATAGTAATTTTTGGCCACATACCCGTACAACAAAGTAAAGTATAAAAGCGAGATACTGAGCGGTGCTCTGCATAGGAATAGCATTCCATAAGCAGAAACAGACAGGACAGGATACTAGCAGTTAATAGCTGATTTTGAAGTGAACAGTGAGGAATGTTCGTTTGTGAAGCTCTGGAAAAGTTAATACAGTACGCTGAATTGAATGAAGAAGAGAGAAAGGGAAATTTTGGAGAGGAGGAAATGAATGACAACACAAGGTGGCTATAATAGCCTAACATAACTGTTTTTAGATAAATTTCCACTGATACCCTAGCCCTAGTTATATAGAAATGTAGTGCAAAATACAATACACATATATAGAGGAAATTAGATAGGTTGTTATCATATCTGATGATCACTACAGCTACACGAAAGATATTAACTAAAAGTATTACAATAGGAAATAGAACCTATATGTTATGTGAATGAGTGTAGACAGGCAGAAAAGCAGATGATACATTTGTGAAGCAAGTTTGATGCTATGAACACGCATAGAAGCAAAACAACTTCAATGAATATGATATTCCACAGAATGGATTATAAAATATGTATATAATTTCATATCTCCTCTCAAAATGTGAAAGTGTATTAAGTAAATTGAATGAGAACTAAATTGTGATGGTTGGAAGCTGAGGAACAATATCATCTGCAATCAACTGCATCATTCCCCCGACATATTCAATCTACTTGTCTTTGTAGTTATGTTATGCTCTGGTTACTCTACAGCTACAATTCTACTAAAGTACAACACAGTTACTCTTACCATCAGTAGTTTACTTTATGGTTGGATACTTGAATGTAGTTGTTTTGTGGTTGTGGTGTAGTAGGTACTTTGATAATATTATTATTAGTCCTTCAAAAGCAAGATTCACTACTATTTACCTTATTGTGCGTTATAATATTATTCTGTTATTAATTCACCCGCTGTGAGTTGGAGGGTAATGATGAAATTTAATATTTATTTATTTATCATTTATTTAGTAAATTCCAACTGACCAGAACCAGGCAGGAACTAAAGATTATGATTAATAGAGTAGAATATCTCAGTCCCTTCGTTGTATGCATATTACATAGCTTATGCTACAATGGAAATATTCAGAAGCTTCTTTTGATGGGATTTGTGGCATAGCTGGCTGGCTGGTCATTTCGATGGCGTTCCTTATTAATAATGATGAAAGTCATAGAAGCAGCAAACGCTGAAAGCTAGAGAACGGGATAGAGAAATGTTTTATGCTTAGGCTCAATCTCTTTGTTTCTATAAAATCTTGCCGGGAGAATATGACTATATAGTTAAATGAAATCATAATGAAAGCTTGGATACAAATTTTTGTTGTGTAAACAGTTTAATTTCCAAGTACTACAAAAGTTATGATCAACAAACCCATGCAAAATGCTACTCTTACAAACATTGAACTTTCTCTAATGTGGGAAATAATTGAACACTTACCTTATGGCGAACTTTATAATAGTATGTACTATTATATTAGACGGAATTTGCATGGATCATTTATGAGTTTAGTGCTATACGTACCTAAGTGTTTGAACTTTCAATATTTTGTTGTGTGCTATATTTATCCGAATATTTTGCCTGAAATTTAGGTTTATCTAAATAAATATATTTGTAGCAGGTAATATTTGGTCTCAGGGTTTTCATAATTATTTACTAAATATTATGTGCACAAATTTAATACTGTTGTAGATTTTAAACCTAGCATACGTATGATTTGGAATGTCTCTATGCTCCAAGAACATTTGTTTGGTTGTAAAAAGGTAAAAATTGGGGAAAACTTTCCGGTCATTATAAATATTGTATTGTAGATCACACTTAAATGTTGACTATTTGCAATGAACTCCTATTTGTTCAAAAAATATCGTCGAGGAGCAATATTCTGGACTGTAGGTACTATTACATATAATAGAGTAAGTTTGTGAAAGTAGAAATATACGATTGTGTTGGAGTGTTGACTTTAAAGATGTGAGCCCGGGTCAGCAATGAAATGAAAGGCTATGGAGTAGACTTACAAGTAGATACCAGTTGACTCTTCTGGGTGTCTTATCTTTAGTTTAGTGTAATGTTTTCTAAAAAACTCTATAATAGATGGACATTAGTATTGTGGTAGTTACATTATATTAGGATGTAAGGTAGTGTAGTATATTTATAGGTGTATTAGGTTAGGTGATCTCTTGTCAAGATGTAAGTAAAGCAAATACTAGGTCTCGTCCCCGCAATGGAATGAGCGCCTGGCGGACTTCACAGGCCGTGGATCTTAGCGACTGAAAGACTTAACAGCCTCTCTTTCAG
>JAQFYC010001176.1:0-38489 GCA_034694165.1 Tomocerus mixtus | reverse complement strand
AAACCTGTAAGTTGCTAGGTTCACGATTTATACGCAAAAGTGTCTACAAACTTGGGCCTAAATCGGACCTTCAGCAGAGTATAGCTCCCGAACCTAATGTGCGATTTGCTTGGAACCGCTTCCTCCTTGCTTAGAAATGTCCAGGCTACAATTATATCTTCAAATGGGGAAATTTAATGGGGTCGTCCAAAATACATATTCCACCTCCCCTCTTCTTTGACCGATAGTAGAATTTTTTAATATAACTACTTATGTATAATCAGTTAGCAATAGTAGATTTTTTTATGAATCAAAATTTATGTCATTCAAATATTAATGTAAAAACAGCTATTTTGTGGATTTTTTGCATATCAGTTTTTCTATTAAGTTAGCGATATATATCCTCACACATACAAGAAAGCATTTAAAATTCATGCAGTATGAATCACGTTTAATATCTTAGTTTATATGTAGTTTAGTACAGATGTGCTGTAAAGTGGATGGAAGATTCAATATCATCATAATATGCTGAGAAATGCATTGCAGAATTGTAGGACATATTCGGTAAGGATCCGAACCGGCAAGGATCCGAACCGGACCCTTAAGGATCCGAACCGATAATGACCCGGAACATTAAGGATCCGAAACGACAAGGCTCAATTCGGATCATCCGATAACGGATTCGATTAGGAGCTGTAAACACAGTACAATGATGTGCCTATTAAATTACATTGCAAACTTACAATTAGTTGGCGACTATAAGAGAAATGGAAATACAAAGAGAATCTGTGAATGTTCTGTTTCAAACTGCGGGTCTGAAGCAATCTCAGCGCTCTCGTCTAAAGCTGTAGGATTAAAGCCTTGCAACCTATTTACACAAGTTTGGGTAGTTATTTTAATTTTTTAATTGCTCCAGGCTACTTCTGTGTCTATTTTGCACTACATAGTTGTACTATGTATTTGTTATCGTTATCCTTCCGCCATATTTTCTGGATAGATGACTAGTAAAAGGTATTATTTTCAATAACAAACTGCATTAGAATATTATTTTTCGACTAAATATTTGACTACTAACTAAGCCTAAGGTTTAGTAGCGTAAACATTCTCAGGCTTAAAAGCATGTAGATATTAATAATGCACATAATCCGTAAATTTTCCTGTGAAATTGTGTAGTATCGCCGTAATGAAAATTGTGGTGTTCATTTATGCAGTGCATCACTGGAGAACATTATAGGTATGGTGTATAGAAGGTATCTAGCCCGATAAATAATAGGGATTCATGCAGGTAAGCAGTCTTGTTCAGGAAAAAGTAAGGCGATGGATGAATGGACTGTTTATATGTATCGCTCGCCGATACATTATTAGAAGAGCAAGGCCGGATGTCCGTGTGACAGTGTGTCCGTTTGCGCTCTAACTTTTGAATGTGTCAACTTTTTTAAATTCTGTTTTCAGAATTCGAAAGAGGAGGTAAAAGACACTTTGTCAGTGTTTTGGGGCCAAATCGGTCAACAGGTCAATGCACTTTCCTGCCCACGGTCCATGCTGAGATCAATAGTTACTACCGCTGCAACTTATGTACCTAATGTAATATGGTACACACAACCGTTCATACGTCTACACTTGTACGGTCGTCCAGTGCAGATGGATCCCCATCCGTGACGGCCAACCGCCGCTGAAACCGATTGAATCACCTATTACGTATAGTGAAATATGTATATAGTTGCCAGGGTATTACAGTTTGGGTTTTAGAGTTGGGTTTTAGATTTAGGATTTTATATTTTGGGTTTTAGAGTTAGGTTTCAAATTTTGGGTTTCAGAGTTTGGGTATCGGAGTTTGGGCTTAGATTTTGGGAATTGCACGGGCAGGGAAGTGTCTGTCAATGTGTTTGTGTTTATCTATTATCTATTATTATTATTATGCATATATTTAAGTATATAAATAGTAATGGTGATACATGGACACACCCGTTGCTGGGGTTTATTTTCAGTTGTATGAGCATTTTTAAGTGTCAGCTCATAAAAAATTGACGTGCTTGAACACTATGTTCCCTTCATGCATAAAGTAATCACATAAACATGACCAAGTGCATACTTATCGTTGGTTTACCAAGCGTGCCGGGTTACATTTTCAGCATAAATCTCAATTTTAAGCTATTTACCACGCATGCAAACTTACAATAGTTTCTAAACGTTTTGTTTACATGTATTTATTTCCATGTCCAAAGACAGGTTTCTATTCCACAGTTTTATAGTCAACCCAGACCAGGGTATGCGTTGCAATAACGTCCTCTGATCCTCTAAATATAACAAGAACGGAGTGCTCGATACAGCATAAATCATTCATGAGGTTAGTCCGATAATATTTACTTGTCCAATTTTATGCTTGTATGTAGTACCGCAAGAATGTTAAAGCAGCAGTTCCACTTTTGACATTATTGCAAAACTTATTCAGAAGAAAATAATCATATATGGCAAGATGCTGGCTATGAATTTTTTATCCGCGAACGGAATACGGAATCCTTGATTGTTGCAAATCTTGTGAGAAACATTATCAAAACACCCACGTGGTGGTTTATGCTGTGACCCGTTGCAAACAAAATGAGTTATAATATGCAATCACTGATTTGACAGCATTATTAGAGGAAGCAATATCTAAAAGTGGAATCAATTGCATCAGCTCGGACAATTTTTCTCTCGTCTTATATCGAATCACAAATAATAACGTCTTTCCTTTCTACTAACTTATGTTGATTAGATAAAACAAAGAACGGGACACAAATCTAGAGAATTGGCTCGGCATTCCTAGCACAATCAATATCAGTTTTTTGTAGTAGCTTTTATTGGAATTGGTCTTTTCACAAGATTGTATCCATAAAGATAGAGAAAATCGTATTATGATATCCCTTATAGCGCCTAAAATTCAAAAAGTAAATCTTTCCAACCAATTAAGCCTTTATTCTTTCCATATAATACTAAAATTCGTTAAATCAGCTAATATGGACAAAACAAATTAGTCACATAACATATTTCTAGGGTATAAACAAAGCTTTCAGGCACGAGACTTTATTAATCGAATTTTATAATCAATTTCATATTTCCATATTTTCCCGTTTCAGCAGTAATACCTTCAGGATTCAAATCAGCTTTGTTTCATGCGGACTTAGTGTTACAGTAGCGAAATCCCACTATTAAAATTGAATTCCCCCTACCATATGGTAGATTGGTTTCGTTTATTTCCTTTTTGCCGGCAATGTTCTGCCATACCGGCGAAGGTTACTTGTCTACCAAGTGCATTAAGCAGACAATATGTAACAGCCTTTCAGGATTCTGTAGGATTTTTTAAAATTTCTGCTGGCTTTGTAAATCTTTAGGGAGTCATACTAAATAATACCCCCATTCCAATAATGAGTGTTATACGTAGAATGTATGCGGTTACATAAAAGTATAATATTATGCTACATAGCTACTTATAAATAAAGCGATAATCGGATTAAGTTAAGTAGTTGCATGCAGATATCTAGCTGGCGAGTACATTAGAATAATGTGAGTGACTGCCTTGTCCTTCCCTGGCTTAAATTTTATGGATGTTATGTAAATGCTAATGCAAGAACTGCATCGTAAATAGTAATTTATAGGATAAGAACACTTGTGGATGATATTACGATTATGTGATGCTAGGTTATGCTCATATAAATTAAGCGTGTACTTTTCTAAATGAGGTTATCAGTACATGTAGCGTATGTTCATATCAGATAAAAGGATATTGTTATGGCATCTATAGATGTTTGTGTGTAGTAAAGATTAAAGAATAGCTATGGCTGTCTCAACTTACTTGTTTAGTGCTATGATGTGATTATGATGATAGGTTTGGCGTGGTCTGCTGGGAAGTAAAAGATTCTTTAGGTACACAAGTAGAGTAAGAGTAACTATTCGATCAAGAGCAAAATCTACTTGAGTGAAATTCCTGTCTCATGTTTCACTGAGTATTAGACACACCATGAAGGTGATGTGATGTGAGCGGACTTCCAATCAGTCAGCCATAACCGAGTTCTAACGTATTACAGATAATGCAGCTCGTTTAACAAATATATTATGACCAAAAATTGCTGTCTGTTTCCGTCCGATTAAATGCTGCCCCTTCTGCTCTGGCCAATTGTAGTAGAAGAAAATTGTTCTTTTAGCTGTACTCAAAGTTTCCTTAGCAGTTTCCACAGATTGTGTAAGTAAGTAAGAGAAGAGAAAGTAACAGAGCCTTTATATGAAGTCAGGAGTTGAGGAACTCCGTTAATGTAGTGTATCACTACAGTTGAACTTTGTTGGGCAACTTATGGTTCACTTAGCGATTAAGACTGAGCGGAAAGGAAAATGCCGATAAAGTAAGTGCCCTCGCCTGGTATGGTATGGCCTAGCCAGTGGCAATGGTTACTTGGCTTGGCTCTGGTGCTGGATAGCTCTTCAAAAATATAAGTTAACCCGATACCCCACCAACTGAATGGAGTTTACTTTGTTTTTCTCTCCACTTTATTTCTACTTCCAGTTCAACAGGGCTGAGCATACTGTATTATCTAGAAGTTGATGTTATGTTGATGCAACTACATAACATAATATAACTTACTTAACTATATAATATCTAGGTATATAATAAGCCATTGTAATTTATTTCACTAGAAATCAAACTTTCTCTTTGAACAGAACATAAGTTTTGTTCAGACAAAGTTGGAGAGACGGGAGGGGATGGGATGTGATAGCATCCATATTACATACAAGTGTACAATGTACTACAATCTAAAATCTACAGAGCCCGTCCTACTACATATCGTCTTTTGTATAAACAAAAGCCTAAAGACGTGTTTTTCCAAAGATGCAGAAATCACATAGATAACTGTTTCCGGAATTAAAAAGCACAATTTTTTAGATTAAATTGTAGAATACGAAGTAGCTACATTAAGTATATATAACGTGGAAATGTTAAAAGACTTTAAGCATGCAAAAACCCAAAAAGTGCTTCTGGTTAAAAGGGCGACGATATAATAAGTATAAAGAATGCTATGATTCTAATACCCATTCATTACATAGTTTTCTGCAGAGTAGCACTGTGTCAAGGTCTCATTTTTAAGCTGGTCAAGAACAGAACAAGTTCTACTACGTATTTACATCAAACTATCCCAATCCCAGGGAATGTCGGTGACTATGCAGTCTACGACAATTTTTCAATAGGCTTAGCATCACAAGACCGTGCTCTATAGAGACATAAGAGACTGACAAGTAAACTATTTATGTAATGCAATAGGGTACTAGAGGAAAATGGGGAGACATTTACAATTATAGATGAGTGGAGAGATAGACTAAGTAACTTAGCGATTTCTTCGTCTGTGTTTCCCTTTACTCTTTTAGTTTTGCTTTCATTCCATCACTTTTTTATTTTTATCTCAACACAAATATCAGAACTATACATACTACACTTATACTGTATATTCTTATATTTACGACAAGCATATTTATCTAGATTACTCAGCAAAACCTACATAAGTGTAGTATATTTAGCATTCTTTCTCAATGAGATTTGCAGCGCAGCAAATGCTGCCCATATGTATATGACATAAATATAATATATTGCACACACTACATACTGGTTAACTGAAGAAAATATGTGTACAGTAGCCGTAGTCGCTTTGCATTAACTATGGAAAGATAGCGAGGAGATAGGAATAGAAGGACAGAACAGGACAGCCATCACTATCACAGTAGATGAATTGTGGCTTTCACTTAACTTTCTCTTTTGAGCAGCCTAAAGCCAAACTTGCTGACAGAAACGGGAACTCACTCTCTTTCTACCCCAACTACGCTGCTTACCAACCGTATTTAGTTTGTATAATATAATATAATATAAACTTATACGTGATAAACAGATATAGCTCTCATATGTGTTGTTTGTACTATGATGTAAGAGATAATGTGCGATAGCGCTTATACTTTCATTATTATATCTACTATACTAATTACATAATAGTATATCATCGTTGTTGTGCTTGATATGCGTTGTGGGTGTTTGTGTTGAGAAAGAAACTTCAACTATGTTTACTGTTCAACTCAACATAGCATACATAACACATGCAAATCACATGAAGTAGTGCCTTGGGACATAATAATGTATAACTTCTATCATATCTTTGATTGTGTAGCAAGAATCTCAAAATTACGAAACGCTATAGTGATAAATCTAATTATTATTCGGTAGCCATGAAATTGTGCTGATTTTGAAAGCCTGCTAATTAATTTGTATAAAGATGAACGAATTTTAAGGAAGTCGTAATAAGTTTGTCTAAATAAATAGAACATCTGCAGATATTAGTTTCCTTATCCCAAAGAGAAGTTTTGGATTGCTATTTTCGCTTTTAACTGGAAAAATAATAAGTAAAACCTTAATTTACCTCCAACTGAGGCACTTGTAATAAATGGTACAATTTTTAGCCCGCCCGAGCGAGCGAGACTGGATTATGTAACCGCAGTATATGTCCGTCCGTCCGTCCTCCCGCACGGTAACTCAAGAACACATTAACTTAGGATGATGAAACTTGGTATGCAACATGTCCTTATGATGCCTAGGTAGCCTAATCTTTTTGAACAAAATCGGTCCATTGGTTCCTGACATATGACTGCTTATACCTTTTAGTCAAGATGGATTGCTATGGTGAGTATCTTGTACTTAGTAGTCAGGATGGACAAAATCAATTTCGTGAAATTTTCCATAGAAACACCACACTACCTTTTGTGAATTTTCCATAGAAACAGCAAATCAAATTTCGTGAATCTTTCAATAGAAACGGCCAACAAAATTTTGCGCTTTTTTCCATAGAAACAACAAACTAAATTTTGCAAATTTTTTCCATAGAAACACCTAACTAAATATTGTGAACTTTTACATAGAAACAGCAATTATTTTTTACAGTTAATTTTCCTGTTTATAAGGATATTTATTACAATTATGCAACATTACACTCGGGCGGGCTGTATATGGTGGCTTGGCAGTTTTATTTCTTGTGGCCGCGGGGATCAAAGCCCAATTAATTAAAAGGTAAATGCAGATGCTGTTTGTTGCCAATATGTATTCAATTTCCTCAACTCAGTGGAGGTTAAATGAATGTTCCACATACTGAAAGTATGAAAGGAATTGGGTCACCATTGAATTCAATATCGCTGCTTTCATTCATTAGCTGCAGAGCTTACTGTTAAATAAATGTAATAAGGATTACATCTTATTAAAAGTTACTTCACCACTCTATTTTGGGGATAATTAAGTTGCAGTATTTCGAAATCTGAAAGGATGGCAGGTTTGAAAGGAAACTGCTAATAATCAGGATAGTACATAAATTCACCCAATTCCAGTTTTCTTCAATAGAACAGGAACAACTACATAGAAATAATTTTAAAGATCATATTTCTTAAAAAAAAAATCATTTATTCATTATTATTGTAGCATTGGTGTGCTTACAATAAAATGATTAACTTTTGTAAGTCTTCAATAAAGTTGGACTTTATTGTAAACTTTTGCATTTGCCAAGATTCAAGGGGGAAATTGCCAACCTAACCTACCTCTAACCAAAGGAAACTAATCTATTCGGATTTGCAAGAAGTAAATCTATTTTTTGATATTAAATATGGGCTGTGCTTTGCTTAACTTTATTAATGTGCAGTGATTTATAGATATATTTGCATTTGCTTACATTTCCGATAGGGGAAACTCCCCGTGGGTTACAAAAACTAACCCGTGTGCATTTTTATAACTTTACTTTCTTAGATAGGTATCAATTGTAGCCTTGACATAAATATGAGCATAAATATTACAGCTTAAATAGAATTAAAATATTTCACCATCATAAGAATTGTTAAGAAAACTACAATACAGATTAGGATATAAGTATTTTTCCAAGTTTTCAATGTTTGCTATATTTTAAGACTGAAAGAAATGAAAATTAAAACTATTTCCTTTGCTGTTGTTAAAATGTGAAATGGTTTGCAACGGTGTCAACATTGTCAACCCTCTGTTTACCAAGTTTCGCCACCTTATCTCAGTTCTTTCGGGAGTTAGAAAATGTTTACCCAAGAGCAGTCGG
Source organism: Tomocerus mixtus (assembly GCA_034694165.1). Lineage (NCBI taxonomy): Eukaryota > Metazoa > Arthropoda > Collembola > Entomobryomorpha > Tomoceridae > Tomocerus > Tomocerus mixtus. The sequence goes on along the minus strand of JAQFYC010001176.1, from coordinate 30,396 downwards.
TAGTCCGTAGACACACATGCGATTAAATAAGCCACCCCATTTCTTGAAAGGAAAGGCATTGAATTTGCTGCATTGTAATGCAGTTATGTTGTAAAAAGAAAAGCTTCTTGGGAAAGTTAAACTAGATATGGAACAAAGATTCATTTATACTATTTCTTTTCCTTCAATCTTCCTGTCACTCATTCATTTCAGCGTGACTAGGACTAGACAGCAGTAACTTTGGTTGACTCAAAGCAACTCCAAGAATGATGTTTATCTTGAGCATGACTTCACGTTCAGAGTTTTTATGCACATTTCCATCGAGCAACTAGAGACTACTGCTTCCCTTCATATATCACAATATCCATCCACTCTCTTTTTCAGTTGAAAACTTGTTCGTCTTCTTTCTTTTGGGCTGACAAAGTATCTACTGGAGCTAGACAGACAGTTAAGGACTCGAGATCAATTTGAAATTCTTATGCTCTGTTACTGAGAATGTAATAGGTACCCATATGTTACTTTCACTTCCAGATTTCCCTTACATTCAACATTTTTCTTATTCTTTCCTTCCTTATATATTAGACTACAAAATATAGACTTAGCAACTAACACGACTCGGTAGGTATACTATGAGTGAGTAGTGGCTTCGGATTATTTATGTATTACGCTTCACTGTGCATGCATAGTTCATACTTTTACTTGTACATAAATATATTTATTATACGGCTACTCAACTAAATTCAGCACAACGTCTGCTAAACCCTTTAAAGTTTGAAAGCTGTTGCTACTTATTGTTGAAACTAGTCTATACGTGCTTATCATCCCATCAATAATACGCAGTAAGTTGAACTTTCCCAGAATCTCTCTCTAGTAATTGTCCATGGATTATAGAATTTACAGTTCGACAATCTCAGGTGTCGCACTCTTGTTTGAACTTTGTCTCTTCCTTTTATTCGCTGAAATGTAGTTGGCGACCCATAAATATAATTTAACTTACGTACCGTATAATATCCATAAAGCCACCCTTATGGAAATTTCCTACAAAATCCTGTAGAAACGCTCTTTGGTTCAAAATGGCCAAAACTTTTCCGTATATTGTAATTTTGCAAAATCTCTACCGAAAACATTTACTCGTTGAAAAATAATTCAGTAGAGTTATTTTGCAGAAAAATGCGCCAATGTTTCTCTGAACAGTTTTATTAAGCAACAAGGATTTAATAGTAAGAAATAAGAATGGTTATTTTGTTTTTCAAGGTTTACGAGCGTATCCATGTAACAGAACATTAAAAAGGGGCATAAAGAGTGTACAGGGCTCACACAATGCATTGTTCGATTAACAACTATAATAATAACCAATAAAGATAAAAGCTATGGAGCTGAACAAGTAAGCATTTGTGCACCATACTATAAATGCTATTGTGTATAAAACTACCATTGTTCTTGTTCATAGAAGCCCAGCAAGTAGAATGAAGTAAAAATTAAATGCAGAAGACAGGTCAGGAGGAGTAAGGAGGTCTGAGCGAAAGGGAGCTCTTGTTATTTTGGAAGAGGACATTCTGTTGTGTAGTTAGGTCACCTAAGTAACTGCTGTTATCGGTAACATGACATTTATGGTGCAGTTAAGTATTGCATGACTCAACGGTGTCTAGTCGGCGCCCCGCTACATCAACTTTCTTTTCGACAAACATAAATTTCAGTTGGATTCCTTGCTCCTACTCAATTTAAGGATCTTACTTATAATATCAACCCATCACAATAGCTAAATAGTATATGGGGCTATGGGTGGCCTTGCGTGGCCCACTAACTATGGCTAACTACGGAAATTTAACTGAAAGAGTAAGCAGAATACCTATACATGCATATTACCAGTTGCTAATGCTAACCGTGCGTAACGTAAACTGACTGAGTAAGCAACTCAGATTGGTTCTGTGTAGTATTTACGAATTCATCATGTAAAAGCAAAGCTTTCTTATTTATTTAAATATATACAATCCCAATTTCTCCTCAATTTACAATATTTAGTTGATGTAGTTGGTTTTTCCTCCTTATGTTTCTCTTGGGGGCTACTGTGTAATATTCTTAGGGAGTCAAATTATTAATGTTTCCTTTTAGTTGCGTAACCGGTATAGTAGGTATGTAATTCTCTATATTGCATACATTCATAAATACAATGAGTTGCTTGTTCAGCTCTAGCTCAAATAGTTATTTATTTAGTTTACATGATGGCAAATGCTTCAATAATTCTCGGAATGCCGTATAAATGATCAAATCCACCAACAACAACCTAATACGTAATTCCACATATGCGCCGAAACTATGCGCCGAAACGAAATCAGAAGAGAACAATGAAATTAATTTGAGGGAAATCATTAAGCCTTTTCTCAAAAAATTATCGCTTTCATTTTTCTGAACTGTCTGAAAGTTTTCTTTTTATATATTGCATTCTTTCCGCGGACGTTCTATTATTTGTGGCGCTTGTAATCACATTAGTTATCTCATTCCACAGGAATTTGTGGGATTGGAAAAGTTATCCACGGAAAAATACACGGCGTCATTAGAACTGCAGCTAGTCGCCAGTTCAGTTCAGAGATTGGATAAAAACACACACTCATCAACATCAACAATCTGGAAAGTAGACAAAACCACAAACATTAAACACCAAAGCTGCCTACAACATAAATTCATAAGCATAACGAATTGGCCGACGTCAGTTCCCGTGCTTTTCAATTCTATAAAGGAGCAGTTTGAACAGAAATCTGATACGACATGGTAATGTGGTCAGGAGGAAAAGTTTTACAACTTGCATGACAGTATTCATTTCCTCTAGTAGAAAGAGGAAAAGGCAAGTTTGCTTTTAGTTCAAAGGCATTCCAACCTAAACACATAAAGGACTTACACTTACTTAGCTACCTACATTACATTAGATGACGACCTCTTACCTATACGTTTCCACATTATATTCCTACATACAAATATGCATACAAACAATATTTACCTTTAACTCACCTTAACAACATTACTTATACAATATAACATACCGCTACCTTACTAAAATGCTAAATTCATAATTCCATAATATTACATAAAGTAGATATATGCAACCAATAGTACTAAACTTAGTTCTTGACAGAAAGACATTGACGATGCGATGGTGCTGTTCAACCTAGTAAATATTACTATTATACATAAGTTGGTCCTTTCTATTGTATTGTGAGTGAAAGGCTTAACTCGTCCTATTACTGAATACATAAATATAAGTTAAACTGAATAGTTATCACGTACCTCTTTGTATTCCCTATCTGAACAACGTTACTCGAATAATAACAGTTATAACTTTGTGTTATGTCATTGGGAGTCAAATAGGCGAAGGGGACACTTTAGATAGAGGACAGTACAATATTGGTAACAGAGTAGAATGCAAATATGCATAATTTAGGAAGTCTAGAAAAGCCGTCGAGTCATCCAGTTTGTCTCCATCCAAACGTATCACACTACATTAGCTATCGTCGTCATATCAGTATCACCTATCTGCATAGAATGCCATAACCTAGAATACACTTACACTTACACTAACAATAACACACACCTATGTAATTTGTGCATTATATAGAAACTTGGCGATTGTCACTGTCAGTCTGCCGACTCTCTAGTTTGGCATTCGCTCCTTCACTTATTTCACTGGTGTGATATTCTTGTCACACAGCAGTCAACAGGGAAGAATGCTTAGTAAACGTATATCTTTAACCGACGTTACTTAAAATGCTACCTTTAGCCTATTGGCATGTCATACGGATATCGACTTTCCCTCTTTCAAAATTCAACTTAAGTATATTATGTAAATGATCCAAAGCTTTGGTATTCATGTAGGTTTAGCTCTGAGCTCGACGCCGACGAAATTTCTTAGGCGACATTAATAAAATTAATGCTTTGGTATCCATAAGGAATTCAGCATTGCGGGACGTAATATATTTATGCTTTTTTAATTTACTTGGGTCGCAGCGACTAAAAACAGAACATCAAATATGCGTTATTGACGGCGTCAGGGTCTTTTTGCAAAATTGTTTTTGTGTAAGGAATAAAACACTTTGTTTTCCAATTATTCAGTCACTTATGAATTGTATTCGTGTTGCTACAGTAGAAATGGCGTGAGAATATGTCAATAGTAACGAGAAAAAATGTACTACGCAGTAGTTACTTAACTTTAACCTATTACATATTATAAGCACTATATTTTCTTCAGATCTGGCAGTTATATTGTGTACATATAATGAAGGTTGCGCCAGTCAAGCGTCTTTGGATTGTGTATTGGAGGTGATAGATAATATTTATATGACTGATATTGCTCCAATTTGGTCCCACTTGACTCATGAGCCATGTATATTACATAAAGTAAAGTTGTCTGAAGACAGGCTGTCAATTTCTACTGGCATGCCGGCCGAGTAAATATGACTAGAGAATGGAACTCTGTCAGCTGAATAAAACTCATGCATTTAAATCTATGAACCGTGGAACACATTTATTGTGCCCCTAGCATAAATAATAAGTCTTGATAATTTTATTCTTTGTATTCCTAACACAAAGTGAAATCCCCCAGTCCCTTTATCTTTCATATTATTATCATGTACAACATTACATGGATGGAAATGTTGCCTTCTCTTTCTGAACATTTCACTGCCTTCTGCCCTCTTCCCTTTTGCTTTATACTGGTTTCCTCCGGTTGCGCCGATTATCATGCCGTCCGTAATTGTCTGGCCTTACATTCGCCACGCCACTCCGCTGTACACTTAAAGAGATACGTAATAGTCACAAGAGAGCAGAAATTGTAGTTTGCTAAAGGAATATGCCAAAGCTGGCCACAGAAGAACAAGAGAAAAGGAGAGAAAAGAGGAAAGCGACAGAAGAGAAAGGATATTTAGCTAACAAAACGTTCTTTGTGAGCTTCATATAGAAAATGCCCGTGTCTTGCAGGAGTTTTCCTCTCGTTCCATCCTCTCTGCCTCTTCTATACCTTATTCATTTGCTAAAGCACTCTCAATCAGAAGAAGATGAAAGTAAAGCGTCACATCTTCTCAGTTTTACTACTTTGACTTTGCAAGAGTACAGAGCTTCCTACTAAACACGTACCTACAATTTCTTCAGACAAAACAAATCCTATCTTCCCAAAAACCCAAAAGACTTGACTGAGAAATGAACTTTGAAGGCAATAGGCGCACAATATGCTCTAGTTAATGGTAACTATGAAATTGGAGTTCCGTTTTTACGTATAAGTCCACATACTATACTATACAAGCAGTATGTCGTACTACTTATGTTTGTAATACCAATTTAAATGCTACTGGGGTACATTTAGTAGGAATTACCAAAATATCAGTATATATTGTACACAGTATCTCTACCTATTTATAAAGTTTGGCACAATGTTCCAATATGAAGTATTAGTACTAGTACTATCTTACATATAAAAATAAAAAGTGGTAAATAAAGTAAATTTGTTGATTCAGTATTAAATACGGCTCTCTTATGAAAAATTTCCTAGGAATTATATAATATAACCCTTGACTTATATAATGTTTTTGGGCAGCTAGTCTAAAGGGTCTCCTATATTATTAATATATATGTACTGCAAGCCCTAGTTACAGTTACTACTTATATTTGTAGTAGTATTTGTTCTTCCTATAATTACATCATTACCGTAGGAAATGTGATGCGATAAGATAAGAGGCACAATGAGCTCTATTCCTTCACCTGGGCTTAGCGTAATCCGCAAAAATAAGTAGGAGAAAATATCAAAGAAAGTAAAATTTGCTGAAAGAAACCAAGAGGATATCCATATGTGGCTGAAAAATGTATTTTCTGAGACGAATGTATAGTAAATACTACGGAATACTTCTATATTGCTCGTGTACCATATACTTACATGCCTGTAGGGACTAAGTCCCTACTATATACAATATCTAGTGTAATGGTTGTCTGTAAATATACACATTTGCTATAAAACTAGTGTACTGGGAAAACGCTTAGGTAGGTATACTTAAGTACTACAGCCATTATAGTAGTAAATACATACATACATTTCTAAACTTTTTTATTCTGCTAATATCGTGTTATTATAGTTAAATACTACTTATTGTTAGGAGGTACATAGACACGTAAGGACAGACCGAGAATGACGTTGTCTAGGTAAGTAGTAAGCTTGTACTTTGTACTCGAGCCAATCCAATGCAATGGCACATATCCTTATAATATGTCGGCATGAAGGTATTATATAGATTTGCAATGTAAGGGAAAGACATGATTACAGGAAATGGAATTGGTGCAGAAAAGACTTCCACTCAACTTTGAGATAGAATAAAAGAGAAGTGACCCCATTGATTTCCTTACCTATGCTCTTGCTCTTGGTTCCATATTATATGATGTGACAGTGCAGTGTACGTACATACATACGTAAGAAGTAAGTATATTTGTGTTGGAAACGAAGGAAAGTGGAGGAACACGTGCAGTCGACGATATCAAGTTTATAACTGTCACTGTCACAAGCATTTGCAGCTTTTGGCTGCTGTGGGTGGAGGTTTCTTTGCCTGGTTTGGTTTGAGCACGATTTTTCATTTAATGTAAGAGACTGTCTCTTTGACTCAACGTAATTTGTGCACTTTAGTGTGAGTGTGATCGCAAAAATTTGACACGCATCATTAGCTGGCTGCACATGAAGAACTAACCATAGAAAATCTTTCAAGTCAAGATTCCTGACCTGACGGATGGGTACTACCTCAAAATCACTTAGCTACCTATTACATATATTATTACGGTACCCGAACACATCAGCCCGGTGGATATTGTAGTCTTATTAACCTTACTCGACATTAACTTAATTCCCCCTTTTGATTTAATTATTTCCATCATAAACACACAAAATGTGGATATCAGTTAATTGCACAATTAAATACATGGATATGAGGGGCAGTGTTTTCTGCGTGACTGAAAGTTATCCAGTCAGTGATTCCTGCCTGGCTAAATTTTAATGGCTTCCGCGACATTCGTATTGGATATATGGAAGTAGGAAAGAGGAACATCCATGTAATGTCAGAGTAAGGATGTGCTAATAGTTTCCTATTAGTCTCCCCTATGCCAGAAAGATCAACGCCAACCACAAAGCCACCCGGCTTCCTTTTCCCAAATGGTCCCCGATATCCAGCTCTAAATACTATATTTATTTACTAAACTTAGCAAATAGTACATTAACTTACTACAGTGCATATCCTTCTTTATATTTGTGTATACTGTGTGATTCCCTGCTCGTGCTTTGTATTGTGCAGTGACTGTGTAGGTATTCATTGTTTGTCCTGCTTCCGCTCACTATCTCGGAATTCGTCTTAGTTTTAGTTTTCCGACTATAACGAATATGTAGGAGTACACACAGTAAATTATATAATATGTACCTAAATATATCCATCATGGCAAGGAATATTGCTATTTTAGTACAAATAGTATTCTCTGTAGTATTCCACAAGCGGAAGCGTACATAGGTACTAGGTAGTTTGTTGTTGTGATGTGAATGTGATGCTATGCAATGCACCTTATGGATTTTCATTGTGCGCACTGCATGAAATGAACATTAATGTTAGCACGTACACAGAGAGCCAAGGCAATCCAAGCCCATTTGTTGGTTACCTAAGTACATGTATTCTGTGCAGTATAAACTTCTTTTATAGGTAGATAAAATGAAAAACATAGTAAGTAGTCCTTCAAAGAAAAATGGAGCGCATCTGCACGGCATGGCAATTTAAATTCCATATTTTCCCTAATATAAATTGTTGGCATACTCCTGTATTAACATTTACTTACGTAACGAGCAATGAAACTACAGTGTTACGTTATGCGTAAAATGTTGAGGATGGTATGTAAAATGTTACAATTTTACATAAATATTTATGATGTGAGTAGTAACCCTAAACGTTAGTAATTGAGATGTAATAGCCAATTTCCTAATTTAACTAGTGCTCGTAATTGCAGGGGCAGGAAATAATATAATTTGATTTGTTAACGGTAAGTAAATAGGAAACCGACCTACCTATACCGATTGTTGGCTAACCATCATTTTCCAAGAGTACTACAAAAGGCACTTTACATTCTTTCATATAGAGGTCATATAAGTAGTAGACACTCGCGAGTAGATATATTTCCTACTTAGTGCTAACATTCACTTTCCCAACAAATTTTGCAACTCATTTAATACCAACATCAGAAGGAACAAATTAGCATTTTAGAGTCTAATTGGAACGTTCGTTGGTAAAATTAATTTTGGTATAGAACGAGCACCATTTCAACAATTAATCGCATATACCATAAAGTATTTATGTATACTTATATACGTAAGTAAACTTCCTTTATAGCTAGGTCAATTTGTATCCTTACATTTACGGTGCAGCCAAGCCAAGCGAAGGCTATAGTATACTTTGAAGGATCAGGGAAATCAAGCGTTCGATCCATCGCCCTTGCTATTATGCTTGTGTGTGGTTTTTTGGAAGCCAAAAGGCTCTTTGTACTCTAATCTCCTGTTTCTCTCCTTTTTCGGGAAAATAAGTAGCTTTTCGTGTGTGTGGTGAGTGTGGTGTGCTATCGGGTTCTATTCTGAATGCAGACTTTGAAAAAGTCAGCTCCTTCCTTTCACAGGAATATTGCAAGCTTACTTCCTAAGTAGGAACACTACTACTGACCTACATAATGCCCTCCCTAATTCAACCTACTCCCATGTGAGTCAGCTAAATAAAAAATGTATTTCTAAATAAATAAAAGGTGGGGAATGTAAATAATGTTCCCGTCCCAATTGAATCATGGTTGAATCAATCAAGATTCCCCTAATTTTAAAAACTACTTAAAACTACTAACCTACTTACTGTTTCATAATAATGAGTTTTATGTAATGGTTAAAGTTCGAAGTTCGGCAAATAATCAATCTTAATTTTCCAATTCAAAATGGGGTGCTGTGAACCCAGTATCTTCAGACTGCACATTAGCTGTAGCTAAATATTTAGTAGTTACAAATTGTATGTATGTAATTCGTGATCCAGCACAATGAGCTAGAAACGTTTGTGAGAGAAATGAGATAACTATGTATCAAGAATTATTTGTCTCGCTGGCAATATACTATGGAGCCTGCTAGGAAACACTTGTACTGGAATTCTGTTGCCGATTTTTCAGACTATACCTAACACGCCATACTAGAAGTAGAAACCAGAAAAGATTTTATTAAGGAAGGGCTTTGTGGCTTAAAATTCCGCACGAGAGTAAAAGTGTCCATTAGTTTGTTCTTGGGCTCAATAAAGATGGGAGCTGACAGTAGAATGACACAGTGTACAAATAGAGAGAGACATGAACATTGCATACCTAGTACCTCTTTTGCTACACATTCCTTCGTACAGGCTTTTATTTTCTATATTAGTGTCAGTGTTAGTGGAAAGCAAAATAGCAAAAATAATATATCGGAACACTGCTACAATATAACTACCACAAAACTGGTATTTCACTTTTTTAGGTTAGTAGGTACATAAAATGTAGGGGAGCCAAAGCCAAAGCAAAAGCCAAGAGAAACAGAATGCGAATGGTGCTTTCTCTGCTCTCCTCCTCTCAAGTCTCCTCATTCACTTCTAAATGCAACTCCTCGAAAGACAATGCGGGGAGGGCAGGATAATAATTTGTAATGTAACTGACACTATACATATGAAAGAAATGGTGTTTTCAAACAGAGGATTGTATTAATGTGTAAATGAGGATGCATATGGAAGGAGGAAGACATTTTGTATGTATACATTCAAAAGAATAGCATTATGCTCGAGAAGGCAAGCAGGCGGGCCCCACTTGAGTTAGTACCTACACTTACTACACTACTTACACTACACACACCCACACCGAGAGAGTGAGGGTGATGTCAGCTAATGCCACGGAGTTATAAAAGAAGCTAAGCCAGTTCTTATATTACAACGGAGTCTCTGTAGCGTAACTGTAGCTGTAGCCCATCAGATGTATGTAAAGCTGACAGAGTGGCATGGCAAGTGTATGTACTTTAAAAAATTCGAATCACAACCCAAAGCAGTGTATGTACACAGTTGAGAGTTGAGAAGAGAGAAAATGAGGAGATGGTGCAGGGAAGGAAAAAAAGGAAGTACAAACGACAAGTGTCAACAGAGTGCCAAGTAGCACCCATAAATTTCTTTTCCACAAACTCACGTAGTACCACAATAGCCATATTCTCCGTTGTGACCATAACCTATAAAATATTGCAGCGACTGAGAATCATTTAGCCTAATAATATATGAGTCCCGTCCTAAGTCGTTACAATCCCATCCTCTTTGCAATATCCACCCTCTACTACCATTAAATAGATACTATAGATTTAGAGTGAAGACATGTTATGATTTTCAAGGCCGTTAAATAGGCAAATAGGATTTATATACAGTTCCATACATGCTATGAAAAGTGATTCTGGCTGGGAATTTGGGAAAATTTAAAGGAAAGGAACATCTGATCAAGAGCCGAGCTTAAGGAACAAGGAAACCGATAAGTACACATACACTTTGGAAAGAATTGATGTACTTGCATACATTAGCTAACTTAGGATATATTATGCATGTTATAAGTTATGTATTTCTACTACTAGTAGTTACTCCGAATTATTTCAGATATTACACCACAAGATAGAACAGGAGGGCAACGGAGACGAGACGACGACGACGCTTCTACTGACTTCACTTTTCTTCAGTTACTTGCTATTCCTTTACATATTTAAGTAAATCTTAATACCATTTCTTCTTTGTACTTACTTAGCATAAGTATCCTTCCTACAGAAATTTGCTAATACCTTAGGTATCCGCCTGACTACTTATACACATAGCATACATACATCCATCTATGCACACACACAGAAAAATGACATGATTGATGAGTGTCCGGGATGAGCTATGGTCTGGTTAACACCATTTCCCATTCATTCCCCACCAGATACCAGTCAAGTCAATAGGACCCACAAAACCCGGTTCCTTCTAAAAAGATCTACTCCACACTGCATTCCTTCCTCTTCCAGATACCAATCTTCCTCATAGTGTTACCAAACTTTGAATAAGTAAGGTATACTTCTATGTAAGATACTTTTATTATGTAATACTATGTTTCCAGGGTAGTTTCTTACTTTAACTTACATGATCCCTACATATGTCTCCCTAGCTAGCTAATTTAATCGGAACTTGAGTAGAGTTTCTCAACTATCTACGAAACTTACTTACTGTGATACTGGTGAAATTCCTATAATACCTATAGATGGATCCTATATATACCTATGATAGGTGGAGCGTGTATGTGCTGTAGTCAAAGTAGATATCCAGGCAGCATCGTTAATGCCTAGGCAATTTACATATTAACATTTTCAAAATGCATGAAAAGCTTTTGACAAATTTTAACTGAATTCAACTAAGCAGTTTTCTGATCAATTCTGATAACAGAATCCAAAAATATGTTTTTCATAGCCATCCTTATATTTTAGAAAATATTAATTTCATTAAAAATGTGACAATTTGGCATTATTATACAAAAAATTAGTTAAGAAGGTATCCAACATTTTTTCGGATTCTTTATATCAAAATTGATGGGAAAATTGTTTAATTTGTTTCAGTCCCGAAAATTTTACTTTTACTTGAATATTTTGATATCTACATTGACTAGTCAATATCGATATTGCCATGGGATGTCTACTTTGACTACTACAACATATATATATATATAAAATAGTGTATATGCTCTGATAGAAATAGGGAGTCTATTCTAGTCGACTAAAAGTATTTTGTGTTGGAGGTGGAAGAACTTTCTCTGTATTACAACGTAAGATTCATAAAATGTACATCGCGCTATCTCCGTGCCTAATTTCTCCACTTTCTCCCTGAATTATAATCTTGCAGGTCTCACGTTGGAAAAGTTAAACACCGTTGTCCACATGATAATATGACATTAGCCTACTTAGCCTACACTTTTCCCTCCTTAGTCATTTTCTTTGTCTTTGTGAGAAGTCTATGGAGACAGTGGGACGGGGACATTGAAACATCCTTAAACCAGGGCATTGCCATATAAACCTTGTAAATAGAGTGATATTAAGAAAATAATGTTGCCATTTCAACAGTTAGGTTATGGTATTAAGAATGCATCTTCTTCCGTGTTCTCAACATACACACAAAAGTGTAAGCAAAGTTTTGTACGTGGAGACTTTGGTAGTTAGTAGTTAGTCAAGCCAAGGAAATTCAAGGCAGTCAGCTACTATTAAAACATCTACTCTATTCTATATCTTTTTCTTACTTACTGACTTGGTTACAGTCTAACTCTTACTACCCACCCACCAACTTGCAGTAAATATTTGCAGCACTATGACTACATTACTTAAATAGTTTTTCCTTTGAGAATCTCTCAAAAACCATATCGACTCGGGTATTCCTTGTTAAATACTTCCAGACCTGGTCAGGGAAAGCAGAAGGATCCAAGACAACTAGATGCCCCAATATTTACAGAAAAGACATCTTAAAGCTACTACATAGTTAACTAGTTGGAAATCATAATATCTGAAGTACGTCCTTAACTTCCAAGAAGTAATGTCATTACATAGCTATGTACCTTTCTCATTATCATTTTGAAGTACATTTGTATACAAAAATGAAGCAGTGCATGTGTTGTAGGCACATGTCATCCTATGACTAGGTAGGTAAAAGTATCCACTATTCTTTTTTTAATTTTTTGCAGGAAAACGATTAAAGTGATCAAAATGTAGTATAGACAAATTTAATAGACAATTTTTAGCTTTTTAAAGATGTATTATTCGTTTTTATTTACAAAGGCCATTCAATTTTACTTTAAGACAATTTTTCCAAAATATTTGACTTTGTTAGGCAAATAAACCTAACTTATCCTGCATCATTGGAAAGACCACAAACTTCTCTATTAAATGAGCCCACAATACCTATACATATCAATAGCATGGTTAGCTTTTTAAAAAATATAGAAGAAATGTCCCATGGGGACCATTGTGCCTACGACACATAAACAGCCATTCAAAAATAATTCATCAGAGAACTCTAGAATGCCAAACACTCCAATCGACCCTTTAGAATTCCTATGCAAAAGTAAAACATGTATGTAATATGGTTAATTATGAAAATAACCAGGAATTTTAATTCAAATAGTTTCTATTTTAAACAAAAGGTATAAATATAAATTCCACGAATTGCAAAGGAAAGCTTATGTAGTATTAATTTTGTAATTTTAGGTCTCCTTACTTTTGTAATGCATTTTTATTTAAATTTTCAAAAAGATATTTATCAGAAATATGCTTCTCAATTGTCTATGACTTTTGAAGTTAAGCGTTTTGACTATTTTGGCACAGTTTAGACAAGGTTAAATGCAAGGAGTGCTAAGAAGGAGATGCAGAGTTGAAGGCATAGTAGCAGTGTAACAGATATATAATAATACAAATTATTGCTAACTAGGTAAAATATCTAGCTATATTATCAAACAAACTCTTATCTATGCAACTTTAGATTAGCATCATGGCCAATTTATAGAGAAGTAGAGAAAAGAGAAGCGCTCCTCTAAAGATAAAAGTCGTGCAAGGGTTAAGCTAATGGAATTTTCTACCTTGCTTCTCGTCACTAATGGAAAGTTGCAGTGTATCTATTTCCCGTATTCGTAGTTTCTCTGGCTTGGCTGGAGTTTAAGTTTGAGTAGTTCTGGCTTGCCCTGGAATTGTATGGCATGGCATGGCAATATAAATGGAGCTGAAGATGAAAATGGGTTATATGGGAACTGTTGAATTTTGTTAAAATATCTCATTCAGTGAGTGGAAGAATGAGAGATGAAGAGAAGAAAGAACAATAAGGCTACGGCATGACTTCCTTCTATAAACAAATAATGCCGTCCTCCTCTTTCCTAATAACACTGTATATCATCTACAGATAAGGCAGGTCAGGCCAAGCCAGACACGACATCATACCATATCTACAGATAAACTTCAAATAGCTAAGGAACCAGAAATGAGTAGCGTGGAGTTTATTGTCGAAATAGAAAATATTTTATTCCAGCAGAAGGAGGAAGAATGCCAGAGTATGTAATGCATATACCTATAGTGGAAAATTATATGATAAGAGAGGATTAGCTATACTAGATACTAGACCTGGATTTTAGGACCCAAAAGACCTGATGCTGACAATGAGTCAGTTCGAATAAAGTTTGCTCTGCCATCCAAGCCAGCCAGATTCACAACACAAAATCACACAACAGAAAAAGGAGAAATAGTTAAATGGATTGAAGACAGACGTTGATACGTTTCAGAGTTAAGACAGTGTATTCTAGTGCATACTGAACTGATACTATATTGTAGTAGCATAATATGATAGAAGGACAAAACAACCTTTCTCCATAATGTTGTTAGCTTTATGTAACTTTCTCCGTAACTAAGACCTCTGTACGTCTGTCTGTTTGTAGTCTGTATAATATTCTGTCTGTGATGTGAACTATGTAGAATATGTATTTACGTCGAAGCTATGTACCTACTACCTACCCAAGTATTTTGTATATAGTTACATAATATACATTGTCTATGTAGATATGTATGGTGTAGTTTGGTTGGTTCGGTATGTAATGTGTAGGTGATAGTAATACTTTTACCGTTTCATTGCATCGCAGTATCCCACTGACATATTACATTATTCGCGTCCCTTCACATGTTTCATTGTGTACTTTCTTTACCTACTACTTTTAGTTTCTCAATGTTCGCCATCAACGCATCCTTACTCTCTTTGAACTCTTTCCTCTGAAAGTACACAGAGGAAGAAACACAGTAGTACAAACAGAACAAAGTGAAACCTTGTAGGTCTTGTACATAAGGTAGCTAGCAACCTAGCAACTAGCAATCCATGTCACAGTCTTAAATTTTTACTTATGTACGGCTACAAGAAACCTTTAGGTTGAAGCAGTCAAGTATGCGTTCAAATAAATAGATACAAACAAACAGAGAGGATGACAGTTTCCCATTCCTATCTATTTCTGCTGGATATCTATATATGTACATTGTACATACATAGTACATACATACATTAAAAGGAACATTAGGAAGCTATACAATTTTTTTAACCGGAGTAGTTTCCATTGTATGCATATTGTGTCCTCTGCTGCCCTAGTAGCTTCCTCCGTTTATATTATGCATTGCACCACAATAAAAAGTAAGATATGTTTGATTGTCATAGGAAAGAGATGTCTGCTCTGCTCATTCAAAAGAATAGTACACCTACCTATACTCTCCAAAAAGATACAGATACACTATTGTTGGTGCATATCCCTAGTTTGAGACTTCACCCTCAAGAAGATACAATCTCGCCAATTGTCATGCATAAGCGAGTTTTGCATTTTGTCATTCACAATCCGTCGCAGGGTGAACAGAGACAAAAGTTGAGCCTTTTCACAGACAGCAGAACATATACAACAAGCAATGAGAATATTAGAGTCACTCGAGGAAAATGCTTCCGCACACAATAGTTACAATGGCACTCTATATGTCTCTTTCCGTGATTTCTAGACTGTAAAAATGGCTAGCTAAAAGTTGTAACTCAACTGATAAATTCGACACAAAATCACTCGGACACCGTTTGAATCGCATTCCAATATGAGACTAGTTTACCAGAAAATATTGCAACTTAACTTAAAAGAAAAGTGCCAGAGATTATCCGCAACATCATTTTTCCTTCTGAAAGGCGATCCTACTTTTTACTTTTCACTCTGCACGGCTGTAAAACTTTTTTCAATCTTTTCTTTTTCCTCGTCGTTACTACATAAAGCATAGTGGTGAATATTTAACATGGAGAAAGGTAGCGGTGATATGAATGTAGTTAATTTCTTTTAGTTACTACCGCCCAGTACCTTATATTCTGCTGGAATGTACTTTTACGTATTGGCCTACTTTACAAATGAAATCAGTATGTGGAAGTAATAAAAATTCTTCAATATATTTTCATTATTTTCAACCTTTTAGGAGTTTGCAACAGAGTAGCAAACTTAATTTTAAATAAAACTACTGTTAAACAATGTCAGCATTTTTGCACAATGCAAGCGACTTTCTCCATTAAATTTCGTTTGTCTGAATTAAGCAGGAAAATTGAAATTTGTGTTCCATCAATAGCTCAAGTAGCTTGGATATTATAAATTATGCACTAATATAAAATTAAGGTACTTTTCTTCAGTATACTATGTATGAAGTGTAGTTATCTATTGTCTTTTTGAAGCTCCTTGGTATTACGTTATACAACAGCAATGTCTATTTTTATTTATAAAACAGAAAACCTTTAATGGAAACTTTTGTATAATTTGTATTTCTCCAATACTTATTTTGAAAAAATAAAGTTGAATTTGAACAATTTGTGCAGTGTTTGGTTATCAGGAATAAAATCTATGCCTTGTACTGTGTATAATTATGAAATTCCGTGTTCTAGATATTTCGCCAATGTTCGTTAAAATTTGTATTTGTAGATCATCATAAAATGAATTATTTTGATTCATTACCACATGGCTTTATATTGAGTTTTTGGAGAAAGTATTTAGGTAGCTTTGTAAGCCGAAATGATTTTGCAAGACCCTGGTAAAGTTGCCACAACAAGTAAGGTTTAATTAGCTTTAGAACGCGCTAGAATTGAGCCGCATACGTGGTAAAATTTGCGATAGGAAACCACATAATACCGCCAACGGTGGGTGGATGCCTACAGTGTCTTGACTTGTCTACACAGCATTACAAAGTAAGTTCTGAATATGATTAGATTTTGCGATAGTGGCTGTAGATGTGTGCATTTCCTATAGTCAGGTAGGAGTGGAGTCAGGTAGGTTGTAAGTAGGTGAGTAAGTGAGTAAGTAAGTAAATAAGTAGAAGGACTGAGGCTATAAACTGCTGGATCTGATGTAATAGCTATAGGATTCTAGGACGGAATGTCCTTTGTCATGGAAAAGCAATCGACAGAAGAGACCGGGGGACATAACCCCCGTGTTTGCCATATAATAGTGCGCATACTGAGTTTTATCCTTGCCAATATGCATTTAAATAAATAAATTAAATTAATAAGTAGTTTGTTACTTCTATCGAATAAAAATGAGAAAAACGGAGGTTGTCAAATATGCTGATTACAAAAATATGGCATTTAAAAATATATATTGTCCATGTATGCATGTGGATAGCCTACTCTCTAGTGCAAACAGCAATGCAGCATGGGTCATTCCGTCATCCGGTCTCTTCTGTCGATGGGCTTTTCTGTCTCACAGTATATTCCGTCCCATTACCTAACTGTATCTAGTAGCTTGTAGCTTCTAGTGTAATATTGTAGAGTGAGATGCGCCATTTTAGTGATGTGAAAGCTTTGTACTTCAAAGTGTATTATGTACTATGTGCTAGAGTTCCTCTTTAAGTATCATCTTGTTCGTCCTTTTCAGATCGAAAAGTATAATAGAGCTCTGGTTAGGTAAGTGTAATAGTGGGCCGTGTTTACTACATAAAACACAATGCCGAGGTGGCTCCTTTTAAACAAAAACAACTCTCAGGTACATAACATACATTACGTTAGTATAATACCTATAGAGTACATAGATTCATGGACGTACTTAGGTAATGCTTTGTGCAATTGCAGATACTCTACTTTTACTGACGTGAGACTTTGCTGGAACATACATAGGAATTATATTTGCCATAAATAGATTTGTCTACCCACTTAAAGTCAGTATCCAGGTTACAGAGCGATATGAAATAAGTAGCTGCACATGTACGTGTAACTAAGTAAACGTCCTTACTGTGCAGAATTTGCAGACAAACCAAAGTAAATACCTAGGTAGAAATAAAACAACTAATAATTTTAAGTGTGCATTTGGGGAAAGATTACCTATGAGACTGGCTCACTGGCTGGATTGTTATACAGTACACAACACAACAAGAACAACTTAAAACCTTCCGGGTAATTCGCCCAAAATATATGTATGAAGTTAGCGACTTAAAAAATTCTTAAAATAAAAATCAGGTTGGAAAGAAACCTTAATTTTAGTAGAAACTACATGCCTTGTTGCAAAAGTCTTGCGATTCGAGCTTTAATTACTATAAACAGTAGTGCAGCAGCTTTATAAATCCTACAGAACAAGACAAAGTACTTAACGACTTTTATATCTTTTAATTACTCCTAAGAAACATTATAGTTTTCGTGATGTGACTAAATTTTCTCGCTCTCCTAAATTCTGTACTTTGGTTTGGATTAATCTCACTTTTCATTGCCTGTATTCTTGTGTACACAAGGCTGTTAACAAAATTCTGTTTAACATAGTTTATAGTCCATTAGAAACACGCTCTAGAATACTTACAAATACTTGAATTTGGTTTCCTTGTTCATAACTTACTCGTACATTTATGGCTTTGCAAATATTTAACACACCCTTACAATGAGCTGTAAACGGGAAGTGATAGTGTGTTTTACTTTCCCTTCAAATTGTACTCGAAAACCAACGTATTTTACCTTAGAGTGGAAAATTATTACCCAATGGGGCTTTTAAAGTTACCAAGTGATAGCAACATACATATTTGTACACATTTCCGCATTTCAATGTTTATTACTAGTAAGCTGCCCTCAATAATACTCGAAAACACATCAACCTGCACAGTGCACACTTTAACTTTTGCTAATCCAACATGCAAATGTGGATTTAATGTTTCAGCTGTGTACGTATTCATATTTTCACATATGGGAGCTAAAAGTAAGTTATAAACTGAATTCCCCCTAGGTTTGTTTTATCCCTTCATAAGTGGAAGGAAAATGATTGGCAAGGTACACGAGGAAGTTAGCAGAGAAACAAAGAAACGAATGCCTAAATACATATGCACAAAGAGACGGAACAAGAGTAAGGAAGAATTAATTGGTGCTGTCTGTAGATTTGCTAGAGAGTCACCTTCATGAATCTAATGAACACATGAGTATCTGTATGTAGTGGCTCACTCTGTTTTATGTAAGCCGACTAGAATTTGATTATATATGTATTCTGGAAGAACATGATCACAAGGACTTAGCTAGTGTCTCTTCCGGTTAGCTTTCCTATCACACACTTAGTGCTTAACCAAACCAAACCAAACCACACACAAATATAAAATACTATTCTAGTATAATGTGCATTAGCATTATCATTGCACTTGTGCTTATGTGTATGTACATACATGTGTGTGTATGTGAGTGGAGCTATGAAAACAAAGCCGAGGTACACAATGAGGCTAACGAAGAGAGTGAGTTGAGTCACTAACAGTATAAATAACATTTGAAACTAGTATTCTCTATCTTTTCTATTTCTATTGAGCTGAGGGAAGAGAAACCCAACTGATTTGTTGTACCACAATCCACAGATAACATCCTTTGTTCCACACAACTACATACTAATGCTTATAACATTACATTACACACTGCTAACATAGTAATACAGACACTGTCATATCCTACAGTACAGTACAGTACAGTACAGATTAACTACAAGACAGAACTAACTAAGTAGTCCAGCCAGAACCAGAAGAGAGATTTTGCTGACCTCCTTCGACCTTCTCCAACTTTCTCCTAATACATACATATATCTAGTCCTGCTCGATTTAAGCCACATGCAACACAAACTAATGCTTAGTGCTTTAGATACTGATAGAGATAGTTATCTACAAAGAAAGTCTATAAAATAAGTAACTAGATGCTACAGTACTTCCTACCCACATATCTTAAGTAACTACCTAAGTCCACTGCTACCTATTTACAGCATACCAGAGCAAAATCTCAACTCTCTCTCTTGTCAGTAATATTCTGCACACACAACCTTAGTTGAAATTCTAGTAGGTAGGTAGTAGGTAGCAGACATATGGAGGTTCTTACTCCCTCACATACCGAAGTACAGTACTTAATATAAAAATGCAATTTCAGATGTATTTGCTACTTGATAGAGAGTGGGAGAGAGAAAGTCACTTTCTCCATCCATATCGCATGTATCTCTTTTGGGAGCATATGTCTACAGTCTAAAGTACAAAGAGTAAGTCGGAATCTCTATAATATGTTAGAAGTTATGTACTTGTGTAGTTTGTGTGTGTTTGTATCCCGTTGGTTGTGTTCTAGAAGGAATTGATGCTGATGCCACTCATTTCACAGATATCTGGCAGAGGATCTACTGCTGTGTGGCTAACTAATACAAGGACTTCGTTCCTATTGCTATCTTCTATTTTCTCTTTCTCTCTGTCGATCACCTACTGATTTCAGTCAGCTCATGTCAGCTCAACTTTCACTACTATTTCATTACATTTCATGATATTTCACAAGTCGGTGTGTCGGTGTGTAAAAGCTGTTATTCCTACACACAGAACTACATAATGTAATGTATGTATGTACATTGTACATACATATATACATAAATATAGTATAAACTATCCCCTCATATGATATATTTGCTGGCGCTGATTAGATGCTTTTGGTGTGATGTGGTTTGGTTTGGTGTGTTGGCATGTAATAGTAGTAGTGTTAAGCATTATGTAGGTATTTCGCATATACGTGGCTACTGTTTTATATCTCCCCGTATGTACCACTTGCAAGGCTTGCTTGTATTTCCCTTCCAATATGCTGGAAATGAAGCTTACATATTATGTTAGTTTCATTTAGCCTTCCTTCAACCTTTTACTCAATAATGGACTGACTTCAAACTTGAATTGGTTGCCCTGACTTGACTTCACATCACTTCACTCCTTTCATTTTCCCTGTTATTAGCGAACCTGCTAGTGAAATAGAGACTATGTAGTGGAGCAGACCACCAATTTATTTCTGAGCGGGCAATGGACTGAGGGAAGTCTCTATGCATGAACCCATCCTATTTAAATAGGCTTCTAAATATCTATCTCCATCGTCTAATGCAGTGTGTGTTGGTACTTATCCATGGCACATTGGTCACAGTTCTATCGCTGTGTCCTCTCCGTATAATATTATTACCTCCCATGTCCTAATACTGCATGGTACATAGAAAAGATAGTAAAAGTTAACAGTCGTAATGGTACAAATAGTCAAAGCAGAATAATAGTAAAACATTCCCAGGAAATACGAATTATACAGTTAGAAGTTGATACGTTACGTACTACATAAATAGCAAAGGGAAAGTTTCACGTAATTTGTTGCTCCAAGTCACTACATAAATATTACTGACCGGCTTGCTTGGATGTATCAGTAAATATAACCGTAACCTCTGTGTCAAATTGCTAGGAGCTAGAAACATTAGAAGGCTTTAAAACGTCCTACATGCGTGGGTAGTTTATTTATCTATTACATATACTATATAAGAAAATAATAACTGGATATTTGTATCGATATAGTTTTTGGAATTGGAGACACGTCTATGAGAGTATATGAGTGTAACGTATGAAAATATATATTCTTCTCTCATATAATTGAGATAGGAATATATATTGTATTGGATTTATATTATATATGTATTACGGAGTTAGATTTTCCATTTTGCTATATTCGAATTAGTACTGAGGTGAGTAAGCATGTTAGTTGTCTAACTACTTAGTTACTTTAGGTTACGTGTCTATATATTTAGTGTCGAAGTTTGGTTGAATGCTTACTTACTACACATCTCAGCTTCTATGATGTCATATCAAAGGATTTAAGTCCAAGATACACATTGACAAAATGAGGATAAAGAACTTATGTGGAATTTACCGGTTCTTAGCTGGAAATGAATGTCCACCGTGACTGTCAACTGTAGCACACCACAGAAACTTAGAGATTTTGAATTACACTCTGGACTTGACACATCACACCAAGAAAAGTTTCTGTACAAAAGGAGCACTCGTAGCTCACATCTCCTTAAGCCTTTGAAAATGAAGTCTCTAAACTACTTTGGCTCTGTATATTGTTCTTTCTGTGCTTTGCTCTTGCTGAGTCGATTGCAACTTGCCAGAGACGAAAGCGAGCGGATGCAGGGGCAAAAGGAACCCCGACTTCTCTTTAGTTCCTTCACAATTTCCGATACGATTTCTTTACTTCCTTTCCAACTTATCATTTAAGAATAAATTTTTACGTCGGCTTCCTTAACTGTACTAGTGCAATAAGGAGCATGTCAGTTAGGTATGCACTTGTTTAATGTCACTAACATTAAAATGAAATGAAGTGTGAAGCAGTTGTAGCAAATGCAGAAAGACTTAAGTCAAGTTTTTCATAAGTTTAGATAAATTTATAAAGTGCAGTACAGGAGCGACAGTATAAATTTCCAGGATAGTGCTTTTGCTTATGCTTAGCTAATCGTAAGTAACGACTTACATTAAGTAAGTTTTAGTTGAGGGATTTCTATTCACTAAGTAAGTTTAACTTGAGAACTATGTACTACATACAATCATAGTTTCATAGAATTTAATATTGTCAAGTATTCTGTATCGCAGAGATAGAGATGCAATTAGTAAAAAGAGTCCAATTGTATTGTTGAGAAAGTATTATGAGAATGTATGAGAAATAGTTTGTATTAGAAGTTGAAAAGACGAGTTAGTTGATGTTGTAGTTGTAGTTATAGTGAAGTTGTGAGTATGTAACGGAGCGAGCGCCTTTTTACTACTTGGGAACACGTAAATACCTACATTATATTAGAACACGGGGCTACTATTTGTAGAGTATGTTATGTTATGAAGGTAAAAGTGTAGGAGAGACTTTGCTTGGTTCGTGAGGGAGAGATTAGTGTAGGAGTGGAGAAAGATTTGAAGGGAAGAAAAATGTTAGTTGGAAGATGAAGGGAAGGAAGGAGTAATAAAGGATTGATGGTTTTGTTGGTTAGAAAGGAGTCGAGCGACAAATCACAACTGAATCAAATAAAGTTCACTGATGTAAGATTCATTCGGAGGAAATCGTTTGGTATTGAGAGGAGTAAAGTCTTGAAATTGAATGAGAAGATGTAATAAAAGCGGTAGAGGCCAGAGCCGAGAGGAGTCTAGGAGACTCAACTCACTGAGAACCAAAGCTGACGAGGGCTAAGAGCAACAAACACCTGAAACACGTCATACTCTTTTAGCACGTGCTACTGCAACCGAATTCAGTGAAACACTAAGAGGGCTAAAGGACTCTGACGGAGTGAGGCTCCAATCCAATGGATCCTGTTCTCAGTCTTCTCTTTACTTCAGCTTGCTAGCCAAGAGTGTATTTCCCTTCATCCTCAATGGCATAGCGCATGCATAGCTCAGGCTCACTACCACACCACACTACAGCTACACCCCACACACCGCTCACTTTCTCCGTCCGCGTCCGTCCGTCGTCCAACTCTATATGCATGTATAACATAACATATCCAATCTAACACAGCTACCTTCGTTATATCTCAAATTTACTACAGACAGAGAATACGCACATACAGAAATGTATAACTTATTGCATAAAGCTGTATGCATTTAAGCAAGGCTGAAAAAATAACCTGTCAAGACCTTTCCATCCAACCTTAGTAAAGTATGTATCATAAACAATTTCACAAAATATATTTACCATTCTATTAAAAACACACCAACACTTGAATCTGGTAAAATGAAAACTCTTTCAGTCTCTTTCAATGGAAAATGAAACATTCTCAATGACGTTCATTAAAAAAGGTCAACTTCATTTTTTCGAAAATATGGCCTTTTTTGCAACTATAGAAAAAGTGAAGTTAACCCTTTCTCCATGTATTGAAAAAGTGAAGTTGGTCTTTTTTGCAAATAATGAAATGGAAATTCAATGAAAAGTAAAAGCAGAATGAAAAAATTTCATACTATATCCCTTGAAACTGGGTGCTGTCTTCCAAAATATAAAAATATTATCTTACAATTGTCAAAACGACATAATGCTTTTATTTTAATTGTTCCTTGGCCGTCTGGAAATACGCACAGTAAGATTGCTAAAGTTAGCAGTAGGCGTATACTATAGTATACCAATATTTAGACTTTTTAGAGTTTTTCATGGACCTAATCAAAAGTCGGCAAAATTGTGTGTTTGAATGGCGCACAAAGGTTGGACATGAAACCTTGATATTTGGCTGATACCCACCTAACTGCATAAGTACGAGGGAACACATAAGTAAATGCTCTATGTACGTACGTATAGGTATTGCTCAATCCATCTTACGTTTTAGTACATTCGCTAGCTTCTGGTTTTTACGAACTGGGAATGTATGTAGGTAAGTACGCGCACTACCTATAAATATACATATGTACTGCTTCTGCTTCGTTTTGGTTTGACTTGCTTTGACTTACTTTCTCTCAACTTATTTTACCAGTTTGGCTTGACATGGCTTCACTTGGTTTCCTAAACTGCTCTGATTCTGGCCTGACTTTTCTACTTTACTATTACTTGACTCCACTCTTTAGAAATGCCAAACCCATTTTCATTTTCCTGCGAGTAAAAACAGCGGATTCATCATTTCCTCGATTTCTCCAAATACGTTTGATCTTTGTTCTCATTTCTTATGGAAATGTGGCATCATTTTCTTTCCTCCCTTCAATTTGACACCGAGAGTTTACAATTACCGCTAAATATATTCTGACTGGCATGGTGCAACATACTATAATGAAGACGTTTCATTTCCATCTTCCGGCAACCCTTTCACTGCCACTCTATAAATACACATAAACATCTGTTTATTTTTTGCGTAGTAGGTAAGTGGAATGTATCTACTTATGTAGGTAATCGCCAGTGTAACTTTGGAGGCAGGCTGATATATTATGTATGCTTTCATTTACAATTCCTATTTTCTGTCGGTTCATTTCATTCAATTTGGTGGGAGAGGTACGCACACAACAAATACAAGCAACTCAATTGGCAGATTTACATTTCATCATACAGTTCCCCAGAATATATGTCATGGAAATACTATATTAGTTCTAGTTCTGTAACACATATATGCTGTATCAGCTAATATATATCATCAAGGTAGTTTCATAAAATTAGGAAGCAGCCAAGCAGACAACCGGGAGAAATATATGTGGATAACTTATTTACTCCTTTGCGTTACTGCACGTTACACTACCTCTGTGCTAAAAACAACATCTCTTTCCTCAACATTTCAACATTTTGCGAGTCATCCCAAATTGTGCACTCACCCAAAACGCAGACTGGAAAATCTCCCCAACCGTTTGCATTTAACTTGAGTTACATATTTACTTAAAGTGGTACACAAATCTGCTATAGCAGATTATTACTGTTTCCCTAATATATTATCTTTCCCAAAAGTATCAGTATGAATCTAAGTATATGTGAAAAGAATACAACGATCTCATAAATATATTTTTAGCGTATCCAGTTACCCCAAAAATATGATCTTTGTTCACCATTCACCACACATGAAGAGTATTAGCATTTTATTATTTATTTTTATTGCAAACATGTCAAGAGTAACCAAATGCTTACCTAGAAAAAAAAATGAAGAAAACGTTTAATCTAGTTGCAGATTAAATCCGCACTTCAGCATTAGATTGCAAACCACTAAGCGGCTCATAACATTTTCAGAAGAAAAAAAATGAATGCCTAACCAATATCAAATCTGCCTTTCAAAAGAAGGAACTCGATTTTTCAAAGGATAGCAGACTTATTTACTTACAATTAAGTGCAATCTTTCTCCCAAAAATATCACAGTAAACAGAAGGAGAAACTACTCGGAGATTGGTATTTCAATAGATTCGAACGCTTCCTGCTATCAAAGACACTCATGATATGATGAGTTTATTCTGCAATGTGTAGATCCTGCAAATATATTATGTGAGTGTGTACATGATGAAAATACTGAGTCGATAGTGTGTTTTATATGCCTGATTTTAATTTCAGATTTTAATTTGTCATTTCTGGTCTGGCTGGGCCTTCCGTTGATTTATGTTATCACCTGGGTACGCTGCCTATGTGTCAGGGGAGCCGGCAGTCTTTATAAATATATCACGCACTTCCTACACTTATTAAGGAGCTTGTCTCTTTTATGGATTTGTTGAGTCTGTCTGTCTTCTTGCGGTATAACCCAAAGCGGTTTGAGATGTCGACTTCAAAATTTTCAGGGTAGACTATTGAGGTTTCAGACGGACCCACCCGCTCGGAGCCCCCCCCCCCCTCATTTTTTAAAATTACAAAATATGACACATGATGTATCATTGGAAAGCTTATGTCCTTTGAAGTTTGAAACAAGTTTCAATTAACACGTACAGTATGCCTTATTGTACATGTGAAAGGTGGCGTGGTTTCGTCCATTCGTCTACATTTTTTATTATTAAGCAGCCTGTCTCCTTTATGTGAATGGTATGTCTGTCTGTCAATTATTAGCAATAATTATCACAACGACTATGAAGGATTTTCGCAACTATTTTCACTATTCACAAGCTCCTTTTTTACCTCGGTTTATTATTATTCTATTTCAGCGTGCCCTTGGACTCTTCTGTGAATAAGATATTTCTTATTTAGTTTTTGAAGTGTTTTGGTAAGCGTCTATTATAGACGAACGGAGAAGCTTGTGTAATATAAGCTTAGAGATACCCCGACGACATAATATGCACTAGACTTGCATTATGCATTAGAAGATTGAAAATTTTTTTCCTCATACAAATGTATGTAAGAGGAAAAATAAGTTTTTGTATAGATCTGTCTCCTCTCAATAAGAATATAGGGCGTAGGAGTTGAGTCCAAACTCAGCTAACAAATATAAATCAGGAAGGTGCATATTTGTGTACAACGGTGATATGAACAGATCGTCGCATATGAAGCCCTGTGGAGGCTATCCAACCCCAATATTCTCTTTTCTAGTGCTCCTAGACTGCATACACATAAGCTAGGAATTGTCAACAAGTGAAAATAGGCTAGACAAACATCTGCAGGTACTGAATCATTTAGTGTGCTAATTGTACGACTTACTAACCCGTTTACCCTGGTGCAATATATCTATGGCCACTACTCTGCAGAGGGTCTAAGTTGGTTATGGTAAGATAGCGACCCTGAATATGTAACTATATGCAAAGCTCAAAAACCTATTTCAGCAATATTTTAAGAGAAAACTCGGAGGCAATCGCAATGTCAAAACAATCAAAGTTTTGAAAAACTTTGATTGATCAATTGTGTCTATTGTGTCTTCATGTTTACTGTTCCAGCGAGTGATTAATTAATTGTAGCAATTTGACGGGGATTTGTAATAAATATAGTTGTGAATTTGTGTATAACAATGACGAGCGCATACCTAATCAAATAAATAAATAACTATAATTAATACTTACTATATAGCTTAATCATTAATTCAAATACGAGTTGTTTATTTATAACACACACACACACATACAATTACAAGATGGGGCGCATTGTTTGTACCTTGCATCGGCCCTTTCGTAACCAATTCTACAACACAATACAACAGTTTCTGTTTACTGAAAAACCCTGATTGACAATAATACGTCATTTCCACTTTTCGAAGTTCTAAAGAATGCATTTTGGAAACGGAAATGAGGGCTAATAATGTCCTTCACAGTACTTTAGTAAGCTGCTCTCACTTATTTATACCCGCAATAGGATAACAGTTATAGGTAGCTACGTAGCGCAAGTTTGATTTGTTATGAAGGAGTAAAACGGGGAAAGCTATATTAAAAGCCATTCGTGTTACTAACTTACCTAGTCACATTCACTCCGTTTCTTAAAAGTCGCCATTGCAATGGCCTCACTCGATATTTGTCCGCTTTCACCAGAATCTCTACTATACACACACGCTACACACTTTTCAATGTCCCTGGTGTTCAATGCCGTATAATTTCCAATATTGTCCTAAGGCCTTAGGTGTCTTTTAAAAGTCTCTCACTATCTCTTTTTGGCTACAAGAATGCGTGTGTAGAGCGTAGGCGTCATTAAAGAAAAAAATTCTCAGTTTCATATTCATAGTATTTATGGCAATTTAACATAATATTGTGTAGGCATTACAAATTACAATCTGTGACCAAAGGTTTGGCTAGGTAATTGTTTGCCTGAGAGAAGTATAAAATCGCTTGTACTCGCTATTTAAAATCACTGTGTGTCTAAATTACGCTGTGATTAATTAAATTAGGTATAAATGAAACCATGCAACAAACTACAGTAGAAAACCACTATTTGGAAGCTGGGAGCCTTATAAGTTTTACGGCACATAAAGCTGGATCAGTTTCGTTCGACTTTTGATTTCATCTTCTATAATAGTAAGTTCTTTTCTCTAAGTCTGGATCCACTCAGCCATTCGCTCAAAGACTTTTCCAGTAGCATGTACTCGAAATACTCTAACTTAAATGCAAGTCTTTTAATCTATACATTATATATGTATTTATAGTAACCATAGCCTATGCCTACTCTACACTTTGATGAAATATTCTAACAATAAATATATAAGTAGTTGAGAATTCTATTGGCAAACGGATACACAAGTTTCATTAAAACTTGTATATACCGACACTTTTGCAATAAATTTTCTACAATCTCTGAAGTGGGTAGTAAGAAAAAGACTTGCGTCGCTTTCATCTCAATGAATTTCCATACCTATATCATGAGAACTGAAGATTCGCATATAAAACGAAGAAGCAAGTGCTCTTCAGTCTTCAATAGTATCAGATTAAACAGAGAAAAATAATTTTGCCTAGTTTATTCTTTTCCCATTTCTCGAAAAGGAAAAGATGTGACAAAAGACAGCACAGGCGGTTCTGTTCTCGCTTGGCAGCCAGTTGAGGCACGATATACTCCAATTTCTTACTTACTACTTGTTGTATTAGACTAGACTGTTAGTATCATTTTAACAATTAGTATATCTATGTACAAAGTCCATATGATATACATATTAGCTCCTACTATTGCATCGCAAGTTGTGTTTTCATTTCATTGTGTTTGCTATATATGTAGAATGAAATAAAAGAATTTGCTGTATTCATAACTCAATTGGAGTGCTCCATTATTAGATACGATTATTTTCTCCTTAACTGCATTTACAAAATCCTCATCCATCTTTCTGCTGAAAAGTCTGTTCAGATAATCTCCTCTCATTCATACAAGAGAAAATAATGGGAAATGAAATAAACTAACATGAGGATCTTAATAAGGCCAGTTCTCTGTTTCCCCACAAAGCAAAAAAGAATATACTCTCACACTGAGCTTGGTTACCCCTACAATGTAATTTTTATATCTACATTAAGAATGGGATTTTCTTCTATACCACTGCAAATGCAATTCAACATTTATATTCAACATTTTTTCTCCGTATAACACCCACTATCCACTTACTTATTTAGACAGATAAAGTGGGCTTAGGTAGTGGGAGGCTGGAAAAGACTTTTTTTATTCTTAATATACTAGTGGTAGTTCCAGTACTGCACTCACAGCGTTCAGAAAAATCTTATTGCATATGGAGTTACCCAAGCAAGGACTTAAGGTCTAGGACTATGCACACGCAGATTATTCTTCTGCAAATGAGAATCCACACCGAACTCCTTAAGAAACGAAAGACAATCCCAAGATCTGTCTGCACTCCTGTTCTTGCTGATTCGCAGTAAACCAATGCATCGTTCTTTCTTTTATCGTCTCATTCTTCTAATATAATGCTAACACAACTTACGCTAAAGCTATCAGTGATAACCGTATATAGTAAGGGATCCGGATATAGGTATTGTTTTACCAAATTGGGTGTACATGTATAAGGCCCAAACGCTGTTATGCTAGTTTTCAAATAACAGAAAACCCCTGTAGGATAAACTTTTATTTGTGACAAAATATTTGAACATTTTTGGTAGTGTTTACTTGTAAGGGATGACTGGATATATTAAACTAAGGCATGCATTTTTCTCGTAGGTAAAAAATTTTGTTTTGTATCGTTTGGTAGAGGTAAATGCAATTTTTTCTTTCATAGGTAATTTGAAATACTTAATATATTTTGTAGACAAAATTTCTCGTTTTTTAGGTAATTTAAAAAAAAAATTTGTATTCTAATGTGAGTATATGTAGGAAGTAAACGTATGGAAATCAAGATAAGCTAATAAGTGACGGTATAAGCTGTTGACACTAAATGTAAATGAAATCTGATTAACTTTAAGTTCAGTAGCTTCACATTGCATTCGAGTCAGCGTAGGAGAAAACATTTCTTTCAAAATGGCATCCCAATTTGTGTACATTCTACTCCGAATCTGAGGAGGAAAACAAAATAACAGTCACTTTTCCTTCTCCTACACTAATTAACCTGACATAACCTTAACCTATAGCTACCTACTATTCGTATGTACACAGTACATTTATGTTACTTTAACTATCTTAAGCCTATCCTACACATACAATTTCGAGGGCAGTCTGACTTCGTGACACGCTTTTTGGGACGCATATTTGGAGTGGA
>JAQFYC010001175.1:0-38499 GCA_034694165.1 Tomocerus mixtus | reverse complement strand
GGATACACGAATGAAATCGGTTCGAACCGAACTTTGTATTTTATTTAAGGGTTTCTGATCTTATGACAAGAAATAACTGTAAAATTCAATTGTAGTGCTCTTTTCAATCTTCCTATATCTAATATGCTATTCATTCCCAATTTTATAACGTTCTTATGTTGTTTCCAAATATTGAAAAATAAATCTCTAAATATGCTGGAACTACTCAGACATAGCGAAACAATTCAACAAAAGGAATGCATAGTATATACAACACAATATTCAAAAGTACCTACAATGCACCTAAATATTAGTTAACGCACATCTATTCCAAAAGTAACAATGACAGACTGACAAGTAGACAGAGAGAAAGAAGATAAGTGGGAATGAGATGAGGGCAGAGGAACAGAGCAGTCATCAGCGTGCCCTCAACTCGTAAACTTTTAATTAGTTTCTTTTTGAGTGGTAGACGTGTATTTGGACTTACTGAAATAGAAATCACAACTTCTATTCTTTCCGCCTATGCAATGTCCATAATACTTCGACGGCGAGAAAAAAAAGATAAAAATTAGTATTTTACGTACTACTTTCTAGTAGATACGATTCCCAAACTTATAAAAAGAAAAAGTCGGAATTTCAATAATTTTATGACAGCTCTCTTTTTAAAAATATTTAAAGATGTGTAATCTTACGCAAGGTACATGGTTCATTGGCGTCTGGGTCCGATGTATTACTTTTACGGCACCAATAATACTAAAAAATAGCTACTGTTTATGTTCCACAAATGGAATTGTAAAAGTTATTCAACTATCTTTCTGTCACTCAATATGGCAGATCTGTAAGTATATAAGTAGGCAATTCACTTAACCCGGTATCTTTTGGAGACTACGTTACCTATCAAAATTTACGCTACATACTTAGTGTGCTAAGCACTACTACTTCTTTTAATGAATAAGGTCGAATTTACGTTGACTGGGATTAGAGGTAAGGATAAGGATGAACACCAAAGAAATTTGTTACGTATTCCCAAGTTGAAAACTTTAAAAGTGAGCAAAGAAATCAAAATTTCTCTGCTAAATTAATTGTGAAAATGTCTTTATAGTTTAAGAATTGATAATAAAATCATGTGTAATTATTTCATGCGAGCGCATACTTAGAAGAACATTTTTGATTGGGTAGTTCTTGAAATAAATCACTGAGAATTCTTAACGATGGTAGGCATTATGTATACAGTCACAGTCTACCTATACGAACCCCATATAGTATTTATATGTTATCTGTGCTTAAGAATGGTAACCCAGACAGGTGCACGTCCTTGCAGAATACATCTAGACTTTTACTCTATAGGTGGCCATCAGCCAATTTATCATTTTCAATGAAAAAGCAATGTAGTTGTGTAGATTGCAATGAATTAAGGTTAATTTGAAACATATTTATGGTCTAAAAGGAATTGGATATACTACAAGGTTGTGTGAGTAATGGAAATTAAGGTAACAAATGTATTAAGGAAGTGGGAGCCGTAAAGGAAAATGATGATTGTGGAGGAGCGGAGGTCAAAACGGCATCAGAGAGCAAGCCATCCGTATAACCATCAGTTAGTCGTTAAGTCTGTGTACGTGCTCATAAGGCGATAGCTAAAAAGGCAATAATAAATGTGCACTAACTACGTTTCTTTTGTAGGCACCTATTTATATCTTATGTCTGTGCTGAGGGATTCACTGTATTACGTGTTTATGGGAACGTATGTATTTTTATTGTACCGAGCGATGTTGTGAAAGTCTTTTTTAGGTCTGATATGGCCTGGAAGAGAAAGTAACTAGGTAACTCATTGAAGCTGTTATATGGACGCCATCCACTTCACGATATCCCAGAAAACATCTCTATCCTCGCTTAAAAGTAATATAGTAAAAGATGAAAGTATCTGTTAACTGCAGCAGTCAAATGCTTTGGAAACATTGAACTTTGAAGTTTATTTGCCCAGCTATCTTCTTATGGTG
The DNA here is from genome assembly GCA_034694165.1 of Tomocerus mixtus. NCBI lineage: Eukaryota > Metazoa > Arthropoda > Collembola > Entomobryomorpha > Tomoceridae > Tomocerus > Tomocerus mixtus. The sequence continues at coordinate 36,523 of JAQFYC010001175.1, read as the reverse complement.
TACAATTTTTCAAGAGTTATTTACTGTCTCTTGCCTTCTACTGCATTTCGTCAGACTAAGTACTACTCAACAAAATATTTACAGCATTTATCACATAATAAATAGGATAACAAAGGTATCTCTTTTGTCATCACATTTATTTAATGATCAATAAATAGATAAACCCTACTCCTTCATTGTTGAAAATGGTGAAGTGTGGACTACTTAACATCTATGTACGCAGTAATCAAAAAATCAAATCAAAAAATAGGTGGTGGAAAATGTTACACTTAAATTGCTACGATTCGTGAATGTTGCAAGTATATTTATAGTTATTTATAAAACTATAAAAAATCAAAAAAAAAAGTATTGAAGACTAAAAATTATTTAATTGTTGCATTTTGCTCGATTTTTCATATTGCTCATCTTTTACAATTTTCCTTCATATAAATAACGCTATTAATAGTAAAGGAAGACAATACTCAATGTCAATTAAAGTTTAAATATTAAACTGACAATTTTCCTTCCGACTCCCACGTAATTCTCGTCAAAGTACACTTTGTCATATAGTATTTCAACTTTTTAATATATAATGTTTACTTGTGCGGATCTACTGATTTGGATAACTAAATATGTTTGCGTACGTTCTAAGCTGCGTTTAAATGGTTTCACTTTTGTGTCGCAATCCGTTGCACAGTGCAAACATACATTTAGTAAATGTAGTATAACTGCTAATAATCGCCTTATTTATTTAGCTGGAACTCTTTGTAGTGGCAGTAACGATTGTTTGTATACGTGGTCGTGTTTACCTCAGCACAACTATAAATGAATATTTGAATTGTGTACCTACTTATGTTATGCATTATGCATTAACTAAAATGCTCAACAAATAGGAAATCTTGAATGGAATAGAAAATATTTAAACTTTGCTCCGACTTTTTTCTTAATTGTTAATCATTCAAATTATTTCAGAAAATTTTCCCTTAAGAATTTAAAATTGAGTTATTATGGGACTTTAAGACTTTAGTCTATATTTGTTTAGTACCTACACTCCTCTTTTCCTGCCTATATCAATTAGTAAAGTATTGAGTCTAATTTTTCAAAATCGTTTTCTGTTCGCCCTAACAATTGTATCGTTCTTTACAAGCAAAGGGATAAATTAATTTGACAACCAGGACATGTAAACATTTCGTCGCAAATTAAAATAAAGTGAAACAATTGTAGCAATATAGTTGTACAGGTGGAAAAGAGTCAGCTACAATTTAACATCTGAGCTAACCTTCAGATAATTTATCGCTATAGTAGAAAGTCAAAATAAATGAGACAGGAAATGTCTACATATACTGTTTTGTTTGTTGCTTAAGTAAGTAAACAAAGTTTTCTTTTCTATATTTCCATGTATCAGAGCTTGGATTGGAATGATAAATGAGGTAGTTTTCAAGAAGTTTACAGTTCAACTTATTTTCCATTCCTTCTGGAGTAAAATCAAAACTTTTCACTCTGTCTTCCAGTCTCCCTCTACGTAGCAGTTTGCTTTCTCCTTCCCTGATAGACAAGACAGGGAGAAAGTCTGTCAGATATAAATAGCTTCTCTCTCTGATTTCAGAATTTTCTTATATATATATTACCTAGCTAAATCTAACCCGTTTACCTATAGATATCTATCAATAGACACTATGGCACTTTTAATGTATTTACTGCTTGTTGAGATCGAAAATAAGTCTTGTACACAGAATGTCTTAACTCTACTAACTTTTAGTATCCACAGAACAGTTCAGTGAGGAAATCCTAAAAAGAGAAGATCAAAGAGTTTCAGGTGATCGTAAATATTCCTGCTACATATTATATAGAAAGGTAGTTTGTTGAGGTAGGAGGAGGAAGAGCATTTGTGCAATATACAGAAAAAAGTGAAAGTCTACGTAAAAAACAACACTTTCATTCCAGGTTTTTATCACGACCAGGGAAGACCACTTCATGTTCAATGCCATTTACCAGGTACCCAATTTTATTGCCAAAAGTTCTGAGAATCCTTTCACGTCAACCGGCATTACCGTACGTTTTCCTTACTTATAGGCAATTCTAGTTCCTTGTCGCTTTCCCATTCTTATGCCTATTATAATTTAGGAAAGGAGAAGCAAAGTCACTTCACTATCAATGCAAAATGTAACAAGAGTTGAGCAGATAAATACTTTTTACTTGAAAAGCTTAAAAAAGGATAGGACAAAACACATATAGTATGTATAGTATAGCTTTAGCTACTTACTTATTAGTATGCATGAGGCATTTGTTTGTTAGCACTGGAGCTCCATGGGCCCACAACTGGAATCCTTTCTTTTAAGAAGTCCTACTTTTTGCTTTCTTATGTAAATTACAAATGAAACTTTCTCTATTAATTAAGAGCGGAGTAGCATCTCCATCCTACTTTGTTTAGATACCTATAAAGTGTAATTACATTCCTTTTTACACAAATTCTTACAACACCAACTACAACTACATACAATCAGTCTTTCATATACAATATTGTAGAATTTACTTATGATATAATAAGTAAAAGGATATAACTAGTAATCTAGCACAAAACATAGCCATTTCATAATCCTTTCTTTCATCAAAGTCGTCGAAATAATTAACTTTCAAAGAACTTTTCTTCACGTAAGTGCAACATCCACCTTTTTTCCGGTCTACAAGATTTATTTAACCTTACTATTGTTAATACCTAAACTTTAGATATAATAGTGCATATTATAAAACTATAAACTATAGTATTTATTTAGCTGGGTATTTATTTGATCCTATTTGCTTGCTAGTGAGTAGCTTTCTTCAGTAAGTAAATAATTATGACTACATACTTAATAAGTATAATGCTATGAACCAGTTCAAGACGCATACTTTATTTAAGTACATAACTTGGTAAATATTCAACATTGTTCCTAGAACCATAATTATAATTAACCAAATGGATTATGGTGGAAAAGTTTTTCGGCATTGGAAAGACTGATATAGGTGGGTAACTCGACCACTTATTTAGGAATAGGGTACCATTATACATGTGTCCATATTATATTAGTACATTTAGTACACTTTTCCTTTTAGAAAAGAAGTTATGTTTCTTAGATTAAATTGTATATGTACGTGCTTACAGGTATTTTCCAAGAATGTTAGAAAAATAAGTATTATTAAATTATTGTTGCTATATATTATTATGTACTCCATTGCATCTGCTGATTAACCGCCAAGGTGTCCATTGCAATTAATACAGACAGAAAATTTCCGTGTTTTCGTGTGAATAGTGGGAAATCTACTGAATGAAATATGTGTCTATATGTGCAGACATCATTAAAAAGTAAACATCTCCTGGGGAAACTGAATATGGTTTTTATCACACTGTCTTAATGTCAAAACCTTAAGACTTTCTCAGCTGGGCTTAGTAGCCCAAGTGGACGAACAAGATACAAGAAGAAATTACCCTCAACCAAAATTTCAGGTATTTAACTTAGCCTTAGTAATTGCCATCTGTCTTTGATCTAAAGTTTTGACATATTTAATTGTGCTCATATGCCTAGCTTTACTTCAAAACTTCAAAATACCAACCATACAGTATTTAAAAATATTTTCCATGGGAAAACTTCATGCCGGGGCATAAAAAATGTACTACATAATATATTTTTAATTAACTTATGGTTCATGTATATTATTTATGTAATGATTGATTTCTTAGCTAGTTAAATTATAGACAGAAAGTTTTCGCGAAGGAGTAGAGAGCCAGACAATACTTTTAAGGACCCGTTGGGTTTCCTTCTAATAAAACAATGTGTCTAAATATTTAAAATGTATAAAATATGGCAATGGTACACAAATAAAGGGAAGTCAAATATTTTTCAGTCATTATTTTCTTAACTGCAAATAAGCTTTACTAATATGCGATCCTGTCTTAAGTATTCCGTACCTATTTAAAATATTTCAGTAAAAAAATGCATTATTAACAGTACCTATGTGGTATATTGTATATCCTTTCTACCCTGGCGTAAGTACATGTACGTATAATATGTCAATGCACGTTTACTCTACTCCTTTTTCATTATTGTTACGTGGTTTACATAAATATTCTGTGACTGTAAACACCACGTGGACGAATCGATGTGTTACATATTACACATTCAGGAAAAGGGATAAATTGATATTGATTTTGATTCTTTCCTACCCAATTCTATGATTATTCTTCTAACCTACTGATTCCTTGTAGCGAATATCCCTTTTCTGTTTTCCTCTTTGGTATGGAACGTACGAGCGTAAAATTTTCCTGAATTTTGTTTGCTCTTGGGGTTACTATTTTCGGGTTGTCAACTTCTCTGGAATACAGATACTGCAAGTGGAGAGGCGAACATAAGCCTTTTCAGTGAGTTTTACATTTAGAAGTTAGACTTCTTTTACTCTTCACAACATTCTTACTCCTGTTGAGTCAGTAAAATAGAATACTATGTAATATTTTGAGACGAAAGTTCTGCGGCTTAAGAATTTAATGCATTACTAAATGATGAAATGACTTAGATTAATTACAAAGCAATACTCTAGCCTGGAAAAGGGGATTTAGCAGCAGTTTTATGAAATTGCAGGCGCTATTTTATAATGTGGCAATACAAAAATGCTTGCGAAACAGAGCCAACAACTTTGTTACACATTTGCATGCATAGTAGAAATTGTAGACGCGGATGGTTTATAATATCGTCTATCAAGCTGTTGTTCTAAGCTGACGGGGAAAGCACGTAAAGTATGTACATACTACCATCAATCTTAGGAACACTTTAGTGTAAATTATTAGGTGCATATGTGTATTAAGACTGTTCCTGAGCACTGAAACAATGGAAAAAGCCAAAGTTAGATCCCAAATGTGACATTTAAATTAGCAATATACTTATAATATGCAGTATTATCTGCGTTTACATTTTTAGACTAAGAATACAATAAAAAGGTTGAAAATGGATTTTCATTACATAATATGGGGCCTAATAATGTATATTGTTTTTTTAATATTGTTTTTTATAATAAAAAGTGCTGTTGTGTAGCATACAAATGATATTTCTTCCAGGTATGAATATTAAAACTCAACTGCAAACTGGGGAGAGGCATTTATAAGGTGAAAGTCTAGTGAAAAGTAAAAAAACTAGTCTAGCAAACTTTTTGCAACAAAAATACTTTCCCTTTATAAATAAGTAAAACGTTGAAATTGTTTACGTCTAAATTGAAATTGTGTTTTGATGATCAGATAAGCAAACATAATTTCTTTGGAAGCAGCTTGTCATTTCACAACTGTCAAAAATTATTGTTCTGTACCATTGCACGAAAGATGTGTACGCGCGAGATTGAGTTCCAGCAGACTTTCTCTTATCTTTAAAAGAAATTCAGTTCTCTACGTAAATAAGTTATATAATTTCCTTGCTACATAGTCCCACTTTATTTACGCAATTTCTTTCAATGAGGCGCAAATATACTTTGCCAAGCTTATTGTGTAGTTTGACATGCAGCAGGTATCATTTATCTAATATCTGTGTATTCATACATAAAATTATCACCGCCTCCATAGATGCTGAGATTTGAGACATTTTTCCTTTTAATTAGAAAAATGTCGACAAAACCAGAAAACATGTACGAGACATGAACCAAAGATACTTGTAAATACACCAAGAATACTAAATATAGGAATTGTGTATGAGACAGATATGAGATAACGTAACGAATTGAATATTCGTGTGAATGGTCCCGGGTCCCGAGTTATACTGGTACTGTTTGTATGGTTTCGGTATTTCCCACAACCCATTCGATATTTTACAGAAGTGAAGTAGGGCTACTTAATAATTGTTTTGCTGCATTCATAATATAGTGTACTGCACAAATTATGTACTAATAACTTACTTATAATTAATTACATCATATAATTGTGTATTTTTCGTATAATTATAATATATTTATTTTATATACCTCAATAAGCAATAAATATTAGGACTTGCCTTTCATGTTTTCTATAACCAAACCAATGCAGCCTATTTCTTCTACAGCTTAATATTGAGTGCATTTAGTTGGTACAATATATAAAGATAATTTTGTCTTTTTCAGAAAATCTGCCAATAGACCCCCATTCGTAAAATCGAATATCACAGGGGAATCTATGTGGAATGAATAGCTACTATAGCGGTAAATGTTCAATAGAAAAGGAGGGGGACTTTACGTAGTCATCCCTCTTAAGTGTGAGTAAATACACATATTATTCCACATCATTCGCTTATAATTGCAAATAGTGTTTTTTACTGCTTTACAAAACGTGAATGATGAGATCTACAAATATGTGGTATATTTGAGTTACTATTAAATAGAAAACGTCGTGTAGGTACGTATATTCATTTTCACGATGAATTTTGCATGGGATAGCCATACAAAAGGATAATGCACTATCTAGTCTAGTCTACTTTGTGTAAGAAAGTGAAGGAAAGGAGCTAAAGCAAAACATAATCAATACGTCCATTGGCTTACAGTAACAATCACTCAGTCAGTTCAGTAGTCGACTCAATAATATATTTATAGATACAGATAGTAGTCGAATAGTCTGCGGAGTATACATAAATACCTAGGTACATTGCATTCTTCGAAGCTAATAGAAGTGACCACACACTCCTTCTGGACAGAATTACGTTGTGGCTATTCTACACGGGCATTTGGCATTTAATAAATATTGTCCCCATATTTTTGGGATTGGGTTTCTACTTAATTTTTTTTAAAGTAAATCAGCATAACGTTTTTAAATTTGCATTTCAGTTCTCCGTAAAAGTGTCATTTCAATCTCACTGTCAGTATGATAGCGCGTATTATATGTATCAGTATAACAATTTCCATTGTACACATTTTTTATCTATAGTATTATTTAGTAATCCCATTTTAACACATCATTCACCCTAGCATAAGTTAATGAACAGAAAGAGCAGTCGGAAATCAAAGAAAAAGCTGACGGAGACGCTGGAGGGGAGAATAAACTTTATCTATCTACGCTTACAATGGGCTATTCCACAAAAAAGAAATAATGGTCAGCTCTTCTTTTCCTTTTTTAGTGAATAGTATTGAAATTGGAACACGGTTCCATACACAAGAGGATATTATGACTAAAGACCACAGCCGGGCCATGTGAATGTGATGCCATTCCTTCCTTGGTGACAGACACTCTCTATTATTAGTGAATGTAGTCAATAATATATGGTTATGTTACAACTAACGCAAGAAAAAGAGAATATTGCATTGAAATTGCTTGCTGTTACATAAGTAGCAACTATCCACATTTGATAACATTAGCTTGACGAATTCAGACTGTGGATATTTATTCATTGTTAATTTTAATACTGATGCCTATCTTTTTTTATTCCTCAAGTTTTAAGACACATTTCATTGTCTATTTGGAATTTACTGCGGTTTAATAGCACACCTACAGATATAGTAATTAGTCCTATAGGCATTCCTACAAAGCATTTAACACAAATTGTTGTCAAGGCCAGTAGAATACAAAATAGAGTTGTTCCTCAGCTCTAAACCGATTGAGTATACTACACACTTTTATTACACGTCTATTTAATTGACTAGATAATTGCCACAACTAATAGGTGTAGTAGTAACATTTTTTAGCCGGTTTATAGTCAATAAAATATAAAAGAAAGCACAATAAATAGTTACTTTCACTTTTAGATAAATAAATATCCTTCGTTTTCAGCTATAATAACGTTGCAGAGTCTCCACACGTTATACGTCAAAGTAGATTTGTAATATTTTATATCCTCCCCATGTACAGTTAGTACCTAGTAGTTAATAGAGCCCAATTTTAGCTTGTGTCTTGGATTCTGACTGATTGTGAGTTAAGAAAATATATTGATATGCCATAAATCAATTGCCCACTGTACACAAAGCTAGTGTTATATGTATGCTTCACAACTAGATGTACCTAATACACTTACAGATAGTACTATTGCTGAGTATTATGTAAATGTACATTACGAAAGACAGGCAATGCCTAATTTTGATTCCCTCAATTTTACATAGCATGTCTTTGTGAATACTGTACGCAAGCCGGACGAACTGCATTGCTAATTAAACGGGCAAAACTCTAGGAAGTCGTGAATGCACTCTGAAATAATATTATCTGCTTCCTTCTTGCATTACAGCACATTTAAGTATTCTAATTAAAAGACACCATTAATTAGGGCGTCTCAAATTTTTGGTCATTTTACTGCGTTTACCCCTTTAGCATTCTATAAAGTATTTATGATACTATGTTTTCAAAGAAAGGTTCCCAAAACAGCAGATGTTTTCAGTGGATGGCCAAAATACTTTGAAATCATTGTGTACGATATAACCAAAGTTAGCCCCACAATAATAAAATCCTATTTGCTAAAAAATAATAGAATTGCTAGTTTCACAACTTATAGGCATTATACAAATAACATTAAGAGAACTTTTGGCTGTCTCAAAATGAAAGGAAAATTCTGTCTCGGAAAATTGTGTTTGATTTGGCCTACAAATATGTGTGATAATTACTAAAGTGGTGGAAATTGCAGTTTTACTTCCTATACCGCATACGTTGAATTCAGGGGCTAACGACACATCCATAGGCTAAATACCATGCCTATCTACAAATAATTGTGTATGAGTAGAAAGAAGCACCTAGTACATTCCAACTTCCAACATAACAGGACAATACCTACTATTTCCAATGCATGCTACTGACGTTCACCCACAAGGAACTAGTATTTTATGGATCATCCATTGACTAAAAGCTCATAGGGATTTCATAGGCATTCTCTTATTTATTTATTGATTTGATTGAGTGAGTAGGTAAACTATTTGAGAGTTGAGTAGCCATTACAGAAACACAGAAAATCAGTCGAAGTTTATTGGCTCCCTGTCTAACATTCAGCCAAGAAATATTTATTAAGACACATTTTTGGTGAATGTGGTAGGAGATAAAGGATTTCTGCCGTTTTTCCGATTCATGCCAAGCACGAATTATCTCAATATATCGCGGAGTATTGAACGAAACAGTATTCCCCTCTCTTTCTGTACATTCTGCTTTCATTTGAAGTAGGTGACTCACACACAATCTATAACTGCAACATTCAGTTTATACGAAAGGTAAAGTTCTAATCACCACAGCTATAGATATGAGATTATAATATTCCTACAATCCATTAATCACACCGTATTGATTAAAATCAAAATTAACCATTTAAAGTGAACCGAATTTTCTATAATGGTTCGTAATTCTAAACAAGATAGCGCCTACTTCAATTCCTTAATGTAGGATTTATCTTAAAAATGATAGCCATAATTACTTGACAGCACTCAGTAGTTATTCTTAGGATCGTTTATGTAATAGCGATTAAAAATAATAATTTGAATGGGAAGAAGCACTATACCGTATTTAATTTAAACGTGCAAGAAATGCTTGTGCATTCCTTGCTGTGCTATCGTTAATAATAAATAGTATTAGCAATTTATTACTATTTTGCAATTCAAAATTTCTAAATGCCTAACTTTCATTACTACTACCACATGTAAAATTTGACATTTGTTGGCAGCCTATGTTTGTTAAACATAAAATATAGCTCCTACCGTCCAAACGTCTTTACATTGAGACTAAAGTACTACTAGCTAAGTGAGATTTGCTACTAGATATTTTCGTTTATCATGAACGATATATATTATGTACCAATCAATAGTTCAATCTGTTTTTAAACTTGGTCATCATCATCGAGGTTTAAGCTCCTATAAATTAGAATTACAGGATTTAGGGTTCATCAGTGAAAGTAGGGTCATCATGCTTATTACGCCTGTTTTTGGAGCGGATTTAGGTTAAATGAAATTAGAATTGATCTGTACAATAATTCTTAGCCTTTGAATTGATCGAGGATGGAAGTTGAATGGAAGTGAAGGGGGATGAAGAGGAACTGGAGCAATTTCACGGGTTTATCTCTTTGGATGCAATGTGCACTAGTGAATGTGCACTGCCGGAGATTGAAGACAAAACCTAAGCTCTACGTCTAGGAGCCAGGCAGGCCAGGGGAAGGAAACCAGACCATTGCATTATTGGTAGGCATTTTATAGTCTGATCATGGTAGTGTACTGTATTCTGAGCAATTCTTAGTTTGGTATTCCGATGGCTCTAATATCTGTGTGAAGTGAACTACTTATATCCTAAAGAGTGATGTAAGCTAAGCGTAACGGTAACCCAGAAAAGCAGATCGTCTCAATTCACCAGGCGACAGAGCGACAAGCAGCGACTGCTACGAAGTGTACCACGTAAGGAAGTCAGAGCACATGTAGTTGAAGTACAACATACACATTATACTTTATACATAGTAAATGCATACTACCCAAACCCAACTCCGACTACACTATCCTAATACATAAATACATCACTCCCTTTACTCATACATATATGCCCACTATGTAGGATAACATAACATAACCTATTGGGTACCTAAGTATGTAGAAAGAGTCGAGGGAGTGAAGTGGAACTCGGTTGTATGCACTTATAGTACTAGTGAAAGTATCTGTAAGCCAAAGCGGAGTGAAATTCATGGAGCCGCTTTCTCCACATGGTGTGGTACTTATCCCTTGTAATATTCTGTCCCATATAGTGTATTATATGAACTATGTATGTATAGGTACACATAGGCTATAGGTAGGTGGCTGAGAAAGAACTCATGCAATTTCCCTCGAGTGTAAAAAAGGTTTTCTGCTTATACAGATAGGAATTCATAGGGATCCGGTGTAGTATCAGACTGGGGAAAACCACATCCACATTCCAATGTAAAAGGCAGATACCTAGACGATTTTAAAATGGGATTTGGAAGTTAGGCCGGAAGGAAGAATCAACGAGTGTATAATAAATATTCACACATTTAGCAATTTAGGCGATTACCAACGATTGTTGTCTCTGTGACTATATGTATGAATGAAGTACCTATTTATGTATTTAGGATAAGATGAGAAGAGTAAATGGAATCCAGTTGAGATTTTCAGATGAGTGGTTCCCACATCAACCGAAACGTATTTACGTGTGTGTGTCGTGTCACTCAACTGGAGCTCAGTTCTTCACATCACCTCACACATCACATCAGTTGAGAATTGAGTTTGAGTCTGCACTCCAATAATATAAGGCCAGGCCATGTCAAGCCATGGATCCGTGTTCTGTTACACTATGTTGGTAACTTAACTGAGGTAGGCACAATAAATAAAGTTGTGACGTAGTTAGGTGAACGTGAATGTGAACGTGAGTAATAGAGAGAACTGGATTTACAGAAGAACCTACGAACCTACGTCGGTCGGCGGAGACACAAAAGACTATTTATATTGGCATGACACTATCAAAGAAGAGAAGAAAGAGGTGAACGTAGCAGCTGCAATAATGCAACCTGAAGGGTGTTAAGCCTCCTGGCAGCTCTTTCTCATGGAAACTCAAAGTATTTCATTGAAAATCGCTAAACTCTGTGGAATAGCGTGGCATAGCACTCACTCAATCCTTACTTACGGGGCTTGCTTTGGTTGACAAGGTCTCTTGTATTGTAGATTGTAGGTATGGTAAATAGCTGGCACAGTTTACAGTACACACTGGAGCTGGATAAGAGTGGACTGGAGATGGAGAGTAAACGCTCTTTCTCCTGTCATGCCACGACCAACGACAACGACCACGAGACGAAACGAGAGTGAGAGTCCAATCCAAAACTGAAGAAACTCAATTTCCAGTAGAAACTGAATTCAAAAAAATATTTTATTTTTCGGCTTGAAATTGATGCTAGCGACTTTTATGTAATAATATTGTCTCTTGCATGTCTTGTCCTCCTATATGCTGGCGGTGGTACTGGTGCTGGTGCTGCGGCTCCAGTCTTCCGACTGTTTTTCCAGTTACTACAGGCACCAACAGCAGGACAGGAAAGAAATGGCAATTCATTTTAGTAGCAGAATACCACCAAAACTACCTTTCACTAGAAAACTTTCAAAAGTCGCAGTTTGGCTGTGCCATATCCATATCCATCCCATACCAGTTCGGTTCACTAACACAATTCAAGTGCACTGTCATAACAGTCACAACTACAACAGTCCGAGTATCAGTATTTGTACCATTAGTACTAGTACCATACCGGTGACTTGACTGTGACAGTTCTCAGTTTTCTCCTGCCTATCCTCCTAACAACTTTAAGCACATTTCCACTCACATAAATAGAATAGCACACAGCTCAATTCAGCTCAACTCAACTAGAATCCAATATTATATGTTTTCAACATCCAACACGCACTAACACAGCGACAGAATTTCTATTATATTCCAGAATTTCGTTGCGGTATAGTGGAATTGGCACAAAAGCTTTAACAAAGCCACATCCTATCATTGGCCAACTCAAAACGGCTCAAAACGTAATCTTCATTAAGCAACTATGATACTATAGCTCACTTAACCATCACTAATATTGCATTTAAGGAGAAATTGCTTTTACTCCTGCTATTTAATCGTGTAGGATCGAATTATTTACTAATCCGAAGGAGTTGTTCACTGTCTCACTACAAGACAAGTTATTATAATGTCACGCACTAAGAATACACTGTCGCGTCCTACTTAAGTTATTTACGACAATGACAATACTTTCTCAACAAATGTGTAAGTAAACTTGTAATCGTCTTTTCGTAATATTTGTATATACAATGCAACACACAAGATCACTGTCTAAGGATACAAATACATTCTTCAGTTTTATATAACTTGTTATAATAACCGAAAATACTTATTAGGTTTACACCATTTGCAATTTAGATATTTAGGCACCTGCCCTTGTAAATTTGGTTTATGTAAATGTAAATTTAATTGTTATTTAAGTGATTTAGAGATTAGTCTTAGTAATTGGGTGTAATTTTGGATATGAGGACTCGAAATGGGCACAAGACAGAAGGCAGGTACGTCAATGAAGCTATTTATTGTTGGCTGTAAACGGGGAATCCCAACTGACGAATGGAAAGCATGAGATAGAGAGAAAAAGGTTTTAAATATGAGGGACAACGCACATGTGTAACAAATTGTAACTACTGAACAGACAATCGATTCGAATTTTGAATGTGACAGAAGGATTGATTTTAGCGTTGTCCAGTTGTTGGAGTGTGCATTGAAACCGGGCAATTATTTATAAGTGTGTCAGCCGAGCAGACAGAGACAGTACTACGTAGGATATTGTAGAATGTAAGTAAGTGGAAACGTAGGCAGGTAAGTAGTAAGTAGATAAATAGATAGGAACGTTAACGTTAACGCTAACAACGTGTAATGTAATGTAATGTAAGGTAAAAAAGGAGGAGCAGACTGAGAAACCGTGAAGTTCCCCTTTGACGAGATAAAATTTTCAGTTGAGAGCAGTTAAGATGATGAGAAGACAGTTTGAGTCGATGAGCTAGTCTGTAAGTAATCTTCGCTAGACATTTGTATTACACTTGAGATTTGATAATACTTGTACTTTGAAAACTTTATCGTAAATGTGTACATCTGTCTTCAAAGTTTTCAGCAACACAGTTTCCCTTATGTTTTGTCAGATTTCAAATTGGGCAAGAATGTATATTCCTATTGTATACATTGAGTTTAGTATTACATAGATTTTTTTCGTTTTAGAAAGTACCTGCAGATCAGTACACTGGTATTATATTATTATGAAGGGGGCAGTGTGTGTGTAATGTGTCCTTTCTTGTATTGTATATAAATATTCTGATTTTAGAAATTAGTATCTAAGTCCCGCTGTCTGTTGTGCAATGTACATGAGCATGCATTTTAGGTAAGTATAAGTAAAACTTTTTAATAAAAAGCTTTCTCTCGTAGGTACAAGTTTCGGTCTATTTAAGTTATTTTCCATCGAAAAGTCTTGATTTAAGCTGCGAGATGACAAGTTGGCCTAAAGGAAGGAACCTTTGCCTTATTCGCATAATATTTTTGCTCTTTCTCTTTACTTTCAGTCAGTTTACTGACTCACTCTCTTGGATTCCTATGCATGCTCCGCTGAACTGAAAAGAAAGGGAGCTCAAACTCCTTAAACCTCTCTTCTTCTCTTCTTTTACTCATGTAGAGGCATTAGGTGAAAGTATTTTCCTCCAGGAGGAGAAAGCAAACCAAAGAAGAAGTCCGCACAGCCACAGCACACTCACAAGTCGCACTCGCATTAAAGAACAGCACGGGGAAGAAGGTCATAGCAGAAGAACACAGTGAATCCATACTGTCGTGTCGTGTCGGAGAATTTGTCTCCTTGCCTTACTTACTTACTTACTTGATAGTGGAGTAATAATGTTCCTCTTTTAGATTGCTCTCTCTGCTTTCACTCTTTTCTGCTACTTATTTGTAGGCAGGTAGGTTAGTTACTACTTAATCCAGTCCTTACGTTGTTAGCTATACTAACTAATGCTTTATGGAAGGACACGTCATATGTTTAAGTACCACTGGATTATGTGGACATACGTTCTTCTGCAATCTCACACCACTTCCATGAGGAGCACAGCTTGTAGTGGCTACTTTTGAATTGCTCCTGTCTTGTCGAATTTTTAGTGAACGGAAATTTATTAACCATAGCAGCACTACCAATATTTCCCATTAAATGCAGAATCACTTTTATTCCACGCAAGGACACTGCTCCAAATACTTTACTATGTGGAAGATGTCTCTCACAGTTTCATAACGTTAGCGTATCTATTGAAACAGTCAGACTCCAACTATTATACAAGTCAGTACTTCAAGGATGAAATCTCAGAAAAACTTTCTCAACACAAAATGCGATTTTTAACTACCAACTCCTAAATCGTCACAAACTTTACTTCAAAAGTGTTTCTCGAATGTTTAGTAGTCACACACTTATTTGTCTTTCATATTTTTGTGTCATGAATTTAAGCAAACACAAAAGGCGAGAAGATATGCTCACAAAAAACGTTTACCTACATATCTGTACATATACACAATGTCCATGGGTACCGTCATAAATAACATATTATCAAGAACAACTCTTCTTCCTTATTTACTATTTGCGCATTCGTTTACTTTTTCTTGAAAAGTAATTATACGAGATGAGTGGGTGGAAAGGATAACATTGTTTGCCATAGTCATGATGTACCACCTATTTAGTAAGTTGAGAAATGTAAGTCAAATCCACAACACATACACCAAAACAGCGAGTCTACAATTTATCATTCTAAACCAGTTGGCTTTTCATTATATACTGACATCATGTGATACGACAGGACACTAAATCAAAAGCATTCACCATTCACCGCCTTTCAGTGCTAATTTGCGTTGCGTAACGTGGATCGATATATCTCCCAATTATTTAATTACGGCATTCAGCAGTTTAATATATTTACGTGCTTCGAATAATTAAATCCTTCGCTACTGTATCAGTATACCAATACCAAAGCTGTTGGGTTTATATATCTTCTCGATTCAAAACACTTTCTTAGAATACATTAATATTCCTTTGAAGTAAGTCGCTATTGTGTCTAAATATAGAACATGCAACTGTGCAACCGCAAATAATACAATGCAAAGTGCATGTCTCAAAGAGTAGTCACATTCACATTACATCACCGCAACAAAGTAGCAAGCACTTAGTATAATGTTTCAGGTTCACTAATCTCATACTATTTGAAAAACTCACATTTGCATGGTCCAAGTTTAAACTTTAAACATTAGAGTTTGTGGTAATTGAATTAGAGGTTTAATTGAAGCACTTGGAACTCATTTAGGTCTAGCCACCGCTGTGAGGTAAATAGGTACCTAAGTAAGTTAATTTGAAGCACAGCTTTTAGAGAGCCGGGTGAAGCCTTTATTTAAAGTACAAGTCCTTTGTAGCATGTGTGTCTGCTAAGAACATGTGCACTTACAACTTATGTGTTTTTGCATGTACTGTATTTATAAATTCACTTACATCTGTAACTGAAATATGTTATGTAAGTACGAAGGATTTGCAAGCCATATTAGGTTTAGAGTGTCTGGGTATTTAGCTTTTGCTATAGTTGGAATTCTATTATGGTTTTGTTGGCAATTTTGCATACATCACTGAGTACTGTCAAGAGGATCAAGAGACAACTCAATTGAAGTTCTCCTTTTATAGCAGCACTTTACTAGGAGTGAAAGTATATTTGTTCTATTTTATGCACCTATAGTTTATGTAGGTACATAAATAATATCTATGTATATGTAAATAAGTAGATATGTAGGTAGCTTAAAAGCTTATTTCTTTTCTTCTCTTCTGTGTATGTTCTGTAAGAGAAACAATTTACTTTCTCACAACTCACAATCTAGCGAAGTATATAGTACTATTGTATAGATTGCACAATCGGGGGACTTATATATTTTTCTATTTTCCTCAGTATATAAATAAACCCAGGACCAGGTAGGGCAGAGAGTTGAATTAGCGTATAAATAGTTTCTGTATTGAAGAATGATGGTAATGGTAAAGTAGAGATGGAAATAGGAAGTGAACCGGGACAGAGCAAACGATCACGCGGAGAGTAAAGTGAAGAATACACTAGAAAATTGGAAATGTGTTTTTCGGGGTCCTTTCCAAACACAGCCTAGGCTTGCATTGCACTCGCACTCCATTCCACTCATTGATTGTGAGGGAGTCTAACTAAAGTACATACTAAGTCTATCGTAACGTAAAGTAACGTAACGTAACGTATAGCTTAAGCAGAGGAAGTCAGTGAGGGCAGAACGGAGCAAACCAAACCAAACCAGCCGATCTATGTAGAATGTAGAATGTAGAGGAGGATGAAAGGAAGAGGCCGACTCTGAAGTGAATGTATTTGTTTCCGCTGTTTTTTCTTCGCTCTTCGCCGAACGGTGACTTAACAATAGTCAGGGAAACTGGAGTGAACGTGAACAGAAGAAAAGTATAAGATTGGAACTAAAATAGTTTGAGATATGGACAGAGTGGAAGAGATAAACGTTATGCAGCATTAGAAAGAGTGTCTTATCTTTGTGTCTCTTAGTTATTAGTCAGTACAGTACACAGGAGAAAGTACAAGTAAAAATGCTAGCTGCTTTTCTCTTCGCTTCCATAAGAATAGTGCGAGTGAACCATAAACGTAACTTGTACAATATACCTTCTACATACATAGTACTTTCTACTAGAATATTCTTTGTAGAACTATATTATGGTTGAGTAAGTATTTGTGTGTCTGTAGTAAATAGTCGAGTTGGGGCTGGAGCTGGAGCTGGAGTTACTTACATAGTTCTTATCGTCGCAAACAAAATCGAATCAGATTCCATGCCGTAGCATAGCATGCCAAATCAAACCGTACCATATGAGGAATAATATGTAATATGTACTAACGTCAGACTATGTTATGTTCGACACTCTTCACAAAACACACTCTTTCGAATAGAAATAGAGCGGAGCTAATATTAGTATAAATATATTTTCCCAACTCAAACTACTACTTGAACACACACTCACATACCATACAAACACAAACTCCACTTACTTATCGCCACAGTTGGAACAATAATTCCTCAGCTCTTGCTCTTGCTTTATGTATTTAGTGATGGGGAAATAGAGTTTCTATTTTCGCCTTGCCTTACTTTCACTCTGTCTATCCAGCCGGACGGTTAGGTACTCAAATTCTATTTGTATTGACGATGTGGATGTAATTGGTTTCTATTTACCAGCTAAGTGTAACTATAACTTTCACTTGACCAATAGCAATCCAAGATTAATATGATGAGCCTTTCCTCAAACTTTCTTTCCTTTTGATTAAAACTGAACCCCACAGTACAGATAGTACACAGATGGGTTGAACCGATACTAAAAAGTAAATTGCATTTATGTACATCTTATTTAACGTAATACAAAAGTCTCACTCTAGGACTTTAGATCCATGGAATCGAATCCAGTCAAGTGAATTGTGAGTTACCTAGTGAAAAGAGGGAATAAAAGTCAACGGGTCTGGAGGCAGGTCAGTATACTATGGTAATGTATCTTACTATTGTATCTATAATCAGATCTTGAGAGTATATTGGAGTTTCTCAATGAAAAAGAAATGTTTCTTTAATGCCGAAAGGGAGAAAGATTGAAAGAGTAAAGATTTCTCTGGGATGGAGCTTGTTTATGTATTTATGTGTTTCATGTCCGTACATAGACACATATTATACAGCTTACATGTATATTGTATACTACAGTATTGGTTTCATTCTGCTCTAGTTTTATCTGTATATCCGAAAGTTGATACTTGATAGTACTAGAGAGAGAGATAGAACCAAACAAAAACTCACTCACTCAGTCACAAGTTCTCTTCTCTGATTGTGAGCTGTCCTGTCCTGTCTGACTCTGACTTTCTGACTTGACTTTACTGCTCCTGCTTAAAACTCAAGAATGTATCTCTGACTCTGACGAGACTCAAGTCCCTTCCTTTCCTTACTTTCTCTCTCAGTTTCCCCTTCCTTACTTACTATACTATACTATGTAAGCATAAATACCCAGTTCGTCCTGTCCTGTTGTAAGTTGGAATTTGTTGTGTGTCGACAGCTTTTGGTTAGCAGCACTCGCACTAAACTCACACTCTTCCTCCCGGTATACTGTACACACGTACATACACAAAACACAATTCTTCACGAGTCCAAAGTCCAAAGTCCAATCCAAGTCCAGTCTACCATTACAAAGTCCTATGCTATTTCAGGCAGTGTCTTCTTTCCTTTATCTACCTTTCTATTCTTCGTCGTTCTTACGTAAGTATTTACTTAATACATCACATCACATCAGGCAAAACCCTAACAGTCAGTCACGAGGCTAGCAAAAGGAAACTCAAGAATGTCTCTGTATATGTATACCTAAGGAGAACCAACGCAACGTAATATATTTTGTATACCTTGCCTTGCTAGATAAATACTAGTAGTAGTATAATGCATTTACGTAGCTGTAGGTATGAGTTGAGTATAATGTATGTATAATGTATAGGTATAATCTTAAGTTGGCTTTGGCCAAGACAAGAGAAGTGACGGAGAATAGAAATAATAGACAAGAGGAACATGCAATGCAATATTGTCATGTACTAAACAGAGGGGAATAGTGTAGTGTAGTCCCTGCATATGGTATGCTCAGTATTACTTTTACTTTCCCTTTAGTACAATAGTATATGTATGGCACTTGTATGTACTATATATAATGTATAGTAGTGCTCTTATGTACTCTCTGTTCTGTGATGTTCTTCTATTCTGATGTGAATGTGAATGTGAGTCTCTTCTGTGTGTGTCAAGTGAACCTCTGCTCGATTTATCTCGGTTCAGTTCGGAGTTTTCTCAGTTTAGTTAACTCACTACGTACGTAAAGCGTGGATGGATCTATTATGTATCATATCGTAGACTTGACTATGTATGGAATACTATTTAATATATACCAACTTCTGCTTGCCATCAACAAAACTGAATTTACTTTACTTATATATTTATACAGAGACTAGACGTGTATATTAGTAGTGTATTGTACCCTACCATAAAGGAAAAATGGGCTACTCAACAATTTCAGTACAAGTGTGATAATACACTACAACTTTACTCTACACTACAACATTATTCTAAGTCGTAACTCCGCTTATTACTGCTTTACGGATGTCAATTTCAGCTCAATTTATCTGCTGACTACTGACAATGAGAAGAGTTCTGTGGAGAAGGAGAATACTGATAGAATAGACCGACACAATGAAGAAACTCAACACTAGAGAGAAATCCAACTAACCGCTAATATAATTCCCTAATAAATAAGACAAACACAAAATATCTCGTAATGTGTCTGTAAGAAGGTCATGCACTAATTTATAGCTAACCAAAGCATTTATGGGTATTCGTAGTCACACTTTATCCATAACCTTAGCCTTAGACTACAGGAAAGAGTGTTTGTAGATTGTAGCTAGTTTAAACTGTTTATGTATTCTGTAGTCGTAGTATAGTGGACAAACACATAATGCAATTTTGGCTTTACATAAAATTACAATCGTTCAGGGAGAAGCCTGAAGTTTGGTGCTTAAAACTGAAATAAGGAGCGAAGAAAACACGGGGTTACTGGGGCTGTTCCCAAAATTATACATAGCAATAATGCTAATAACATTATTATAGTAAATAACCTACTTTCTTGTGCATTTAGATTTCCCATCCTTTTGAATACCGTTTGGAAACTTTGCCCTTGAGTCAAAGGGGAAATGGTGTATTTTATAGATTTTAAAGATCTTGCTTGGCTTATTGAA
Source organism: Tomocerus mixtus (assembly GCA_034694165.1). NCBI lineage: Eukaryota > Metazoa > Arthropoda > Collembola > Entomobryomorpha > Tomoceridae > Tomocerus > Tomocerus mixtus. The sequence continues at coordinate 16,261 of JAQFYC010001175.1, read as the reverse complement.
TAAAAGTGAAGTGATTTTGCCAGATCCTAAAGAATTTGAAATCAGTGTGGATCGACTGGAACCGATTTTGCTATATCGCATAGTCATGTACTTAGGGTTACATTACGACATTATACTTTTCCTAAGTACGTAATATATTTACTGCACACAAACACTAAGTATGCATGGGAAGTCAAGAGTAGAGCTCCTCATCGGTGCACATATTGGATTGGTTTGCTATTATGTATGCATAATGGTAGTTATGCCATGTGTGACCCTATTCGTTTAGGAATTCCTAACTGCAGGAAAAAATTCCACAGCTTATAACTTTCCAAATGAATGCGTATGGATTGGAATATTGCGCGACAACTGATCATAAAATGCAGCGTACAGCAAAAATTTGCATCTTTACTAATATTTTGAATTAGAGAATATTTTTTCCATTTAGCTGAATTGAATAAGCAAATATTTTTTTAATATTTACTTTAACCGTGGCTAGCTCAAATACAATTACAACGTTTTACAAATTTATTAAAAACTTTAGTTTGATGTTCCGACTATTCATCTAAAGTTTTTGTAGTTTCGGCTGATTTAAATACAGGGTAAGTTCTATTAATGCAACGGTAACTATTCACGTATTTTGCTTAAATAAAATTATTATTGCACATTTAGACATTTCTAGAATACCATAAACTTAGATGTAAAATGCAAACTATTTAATTTTAAAAAATTCGAGACACCCAAAAACATTAATTTTTAAGAAATTGGGGGGAAATTTCAAAATAATTACTCTCCCCCAAATTTTCCCAAGTTTCTTAAAAATAAATGCTTCTGGGTCCCTCAAATCTTTTAAAATTAGTATACATATTCTGGTAAATATTCTAGAAATGTCTAAATTTGCCATACTCGTTTTATTTAATCAAAATACATAAATGGCTATTGCACCATAGTATATAATGGAAACGGAGTACACAACAGCTTCAGAACTAAAGTGACCGTTGCGTGAATAGAAATACAACTTGTCCTAAAATACTGTCATGTGCTAATAGAAGTCCTCAAAACATTATAGTGGATTAATTGCATTAAAAAACACATGCATGGCATGAGCCATTTGTAACTTTATGTTACTTAAATAACGCAGCGCAGAAAGACAGTTAATTCAGAAGTTGAGTTTAGAAATTCTGTCATTATCAAAATAGCAATAGTAATGCAAGTTTATAGTGTAGCATGAAGGAACACACTTTTTATCCATATACAGATAGAATAAATAGTTTTAATGGCAGAGAGTGTGCTTTCACTTTAACGTAATAATGTTTCTGTAGAGTGAGTAGTGAGTCCGAACGAGAGGATAGCATTCAGTTAAGTTAAGTTCAATTCAGTTGACGTTGACAGTGTGATAGTCATTGGGTTGCTTGCGGTCGCTTCTAGAATTCCAGCCGGTTAACCCGAGGAGGCCAAAATAGGGAGTAAGGATTAGGTACTCGTGAGAATTGTACTTATTCCTATCCTTACCTACTTTAGAACTTTCATTTCAGTTGTATGTATGACTATGGAGCTTATATTATGTAAGGTAGTAGTAGTACAATACTTACGTAAGGTAGTAAATGTAGAAGACAGGAATATTACTACATGTACTTATGTTGCAGGTACCAAGAAAAATCTTTCATTAACATTAACGCTAATGCGATAATAAAGCATTACCCTTGTGCATTGGTTATCTATCTATAAGCTGATGAGTGCGTAGATCCTACATTTGCTCCGGAATTAAGATTAATACTTTTTTAGCGGACAACGTAGAAAATCTCCAAGAAATTATCAAAAAAGCATTGAGACATTTATTACGTAACAACTGCTTTTTAGTGCAAAATAGTATAATTAATACAACAAAAATTACTCTGAACGTATTAATAGCTACTTAGCATATTTTGTTCTCAGAAATTCCTCAAAAGTACTTATCAATTAATTAATATTTACTTTTGCCTTAATAATTTATGTTTTGCGTAAATATTATATTTTCAGTGTTTTAAGTTGATTTGAAAAAGTCTATATTTACATGCGGAAAGAGAAAGTACTAAAGCAATTTAAGCATTGTCGTTATTTACTTATATGCAGTATGCTTAAAGACTTAAAGCTTATGACCTACCCATTCTCACCTCAGATATTTAGCTTATTATTGTCTGATTTTTGTTAATGCCTGCAACACATACACAAATAGATTAGAACAGGAGTATTCAGTCAGTGTACCGTGTGTGTACGTCGTAGCATATGGATTTCATGGTATAGTTACTTAGTTCAGTTACGTAACGTAACGTAACGTTTGTATTAAATATAGTGGTACCTAAGTGAGTAAGTAGGATCCTCTGAAATTCCAGAAATCGGGTAGCATGTGCTACAGCTTTTCTTGCTTTGCTAAGTCCTACGCTCATGTTTGTATAGTAGCAAAGGCAAAGGAATGGCAACACACAGACAGAGGACAGAAGATAAGACGGCTTCGTCGGCGCAGTCAACTAAATAGAAACCCGACTGAACTGACTATTTGTATCCCGGTCGAGAAAGTGCAGAAGGAAAGTAGGCAGGATGCGTAGCCAGAAAGGCCAAACTCAAAGTATCAACCGAAAGGAGCGGAAAACTCATGCCGGGCCATGCCAGACAGGCAAAGACGTAGGTACGAGACGTACACTTCGAGAGACTTCCCTTCCAGTTCTACGGAAATTCAATGCAGCCCCAAAGCCAAGTCAAGTCAAGTCACCGAAATTGTATAACTAGCACTAAGCTATTTTAGCTACCCTTCCCTGAACTATTCCTTTCTCTTACTCACAACTTTCTCTGACAGTCGTGAAATTCCCAAATTATAATGAAACTTTGAATTTAGACTTTGTTGTAAACAACAAGCTTATTTCCATTTAATCTCCCTTGTTTTGTCTACCTTTTAGCTCGCATCAACTATACAGATTAGTTTGGCAGCTACCTTTGAATATTTTGTTAGTACAATATTGAATACACTTCGTTCTATAATAAGTATCAAGTCGAGCGAATCCCCAAAAGTTAAAAAAATGTCGCTTGACATATTATGGAAGGTAGTACATAACATACTATGTACACAGGATTAGGATTGAGAATAGAAGCCGCTCTACCGTGTGGGGATATTTGTGTTTGTATACAATGTGAACTTCTGTACACTATTGGTGATACTAAAAATAACTTACTGTATGTAATACAAAATATAAATATTATATCCGACTACTTTGTGCTTGTACTACTGTAAGATAACTACATTTGGAATTCTGAGTAATAAGCATGCTGAGTAATAGTCATACACGTTCAGTATTAGTATAACAGTTTTGTCGGTAGGTATTTAGTTACGCTACTTTAGTAGGATAATATGTCGAGACTTTGCATTTAGTTTTATTCGCTGACGATTAGAGAGTGGAGAGACATGACATATGACTGGAAATGGCTATCCAATCCTATCCAATTTCCTTAAATTATGCTGTTAGACGGGAAAGCATTCATACGAAATGTGTTTTCAGTCAAGAACACGACTATTAGCATACGGCTGATTGTGTAACCTAATCTATGTACTACCAATAATACTGTTTTATGTAGTAGAGTAGGAGGACTACATTCATGAGATCTCATTATGCGTATTATGTCCTGACTTGACTTCAGTTGACTTGACTAGAAAGTGACATGCAATGCTATGGTTGGGGCATTTCAAAAAATGCACGTAAGTACAGTAACTATATCCTATGCACAAATATAATAGGTATAAAGCAGCATGAGCAACATAATAGTATTTATCTATACTAAATGGAACAAGCATTATACCCACGTGGACGTCACGTAGATGCATTAGGTAACTGAACTATGAGTTCTGAACATAGGCTTATAAACAGATATATCTGGGTATGTTGGTTCCCAGACATAAATCATGGAAATCGAAACTCATTTACTTTTCAGTCGCTGACTAATACGTTGCTAATAAGAACCTATTTATTCTCACCTAAACATGTACATCAAAATTGTGATAACCTTCTATATATGTGTCGAAACTTCGTTCCATAACTGTCTAACATTTTAAAAGCTCGTCTTTTAATTAATTAGCAAGAATGATAATGCAATGGTGTAACACAGTTACAAAATCCATAAATTCATCAACATAAAATCGGCTTATTGTTAGATTTACAGAAGTACTGAGTACTGATACATTCTCATTAGTAGTCCAGGGTATTACTAAAATATTGGGTGATGGAGTTAAGTTGTTAATACATTTCATGTCTTCGGATGAGTGTCAGCATAACATTTTTGTTTTAAATTGTGTTAAAATATATTTTATCGAGAAGTCAAACACTTTCTCCATGTGCAATGCAATTTGAGGTCGATAATCTAAAAATAATTTTTCAATCCTGTGGTCCATTATTTTCTTTTTTCATGACGGGGGTAAATATTTTGTGGGAAATATTTAGTTAATCGATTTTGAATTTTAAGAATAATATTCCATATTTTTAATATTTAATTGTCAGTCGGCATATTTTTTTATATGGTAGCTAAATTGTTGAACTTTTAACAGCGCTCAAGGGATTAAACTACGAAATACTATTACAACAGCAACACATCACCCACCTTGATATTTAGGTAGTATGCTGTGTCACATTTTACTAGTCGCTTCTGTTATCTCTGTATAACAATCCTTATCAGTGAAGCATTTACCCACTATTTACTATACTTATAGTAGGTATTTAGAAAATCATGGCTAGGCTAAACAGAGTTAGTTGGAGACGTAAAACAATTAGGATGAGCGTTTAGCAAATAGAGTTTCTCTGTAGAACTAATGTGCTGATTAAGTTTAATATCACTCGACTGCCTTTTGCACTATATATAGTAGGGCATGCAGTTCTAGTTAAGACTTAACTTTCTATTCCTCCTTCTGTTTGCAGGTGAGACGAGGAAAGAGTCATTCGAAGAAGGAAGAAGTTGGAAATTCCTTGTGTGTGATTAGTTTGTTGTCTTAAATAAATGGAAAAGGGTTGTCCTGCATTTGTCGGATTTCAGGATCATGGTAGATATACTGAGGAAGACGTCTTAATGAAGAGAGCTACCAGCTGAGTCGAGAACAGAGATAAAACAATGCAATGCAAGAGATTTGTGCTACATTTAAGTACCTAAATACTTACTTAAGCTGATGATTTTGTTGTCCCATTCCCTTATACTAACATCATACCACCTAACCAATGGTATATGATTGTTGACAACAAGCAATCCAAGCCAACGTGACTTGGTTTGATGAAACGTGACTCAGAAATAAAATAGCATGCAGTAAATAGTAAAAACTTTGTACAAATATATGCCGATAAGATTCGGTTCTTCACTATTGCATTAAAATATCATATAAGTAATATTGTTTTTGTACATTCCTACGTCGTGCTACTGCCTTTCATGAAATTGTGTCAACCAAGACTATGAAGTCAATCGCAACTAAAAATTTCACAACAGATTCCGTGACATTGAATGTACGAAATTAAAAGGGTCACTCCTCACTCGATTTCGTAAAAGTACTGTGCATTATGGGGAGTTTCCAATTTACAATTATACGTGTGTAATTCCTTCATTTCTTTGTTCTAGTATAGTAGTATAGGCAATGCACTTACTACATACATTATTGGGAGAAACTACTTAATTATGTCTCAATATATACGACCTCTGATCTAACAAATCGTGTAATTTTTTAATGGAGTAAAATTATTTCGAAAGTTGAGATATTAGATAAAATATAATGTTAAATGGCATAAAATGACGTTTACACTATTTTAATCAAAGAAACGGGTATTTGAGCGACACCATTTAGTCCAAGTACTTGGTATATGCGCTTCGCCATGGTTTATTTTACCATGGAAGCGTGTTTTGGATCAAAGTATGCAATTTTATCATAATATTTTAGAGTGGCGACTTACTTACTGAGAAACTATGTAAGATTTTCTAACAGCGTCATTTAAAAAAATTATGTCTATACTTATGTGAGAAACAGAGTTCTGTCGGCCTACTCTCCCACAATCAAATGAGCTAAACTACTCAACTCAGTCAAAACGACCAGCGTTGAAGTGTCCTCACTCAAAAATTGACAAAATGAAGAAATGGTGCAGTAGTAATAATATAGTTCTCTTTACTTATTAAGTAAATAAAATGTCCTTGCTTATCGAGTAGCAGAGCAGCAGAACAGGCAGAGCAGTAATAGCTTAACCATAAAAATAACTTATAAGTGTGTAACTGTCTTCTAGTAGAACACAGATAAGACAATTATGAGAGAACCTATGCAATGTAATGTGCCTTGAAATATGTAAGCGAATTGCAATTGTGTCGTTTACAGAGATAGTGCTGACAATGTAAGAAAGTTAAATCTCATTATTCTCATTTATGACGCTTTCTTTTTGTAGTTGAATATCTGTGATAACATACGTAAGAATATTTCATAAAGAGTAGATTTGACTTTATATAACTACAGTATGACCGCTGTACGACGCATAGTCCTAAATCCCATGTATTAACTTTCACCAATGTATTGTATGTACTGTAGAATATAATTATTACTCCACGTATGTATATCTGGCGCCCCACGCAACGGGCGCCAAGTTCGAAGTTCACTTGATATGTATGATAATTATTGGTGAAAGTTAATACATGGAATTTAGGACTATGCGTCGTACAGCGGCCTTACTGTATTGTTCATTGTACAAGGTCTACTAATACAGATAGCTATTCTAACTTATGGATATAGCACAGAGTCCAATTATTTTTATATCAGGAAACCCATGTAGGATGTAGGTTTCGATAGCAATGATTATTGCATAGGTAACGACATTGTAGTAACATGAGAGCTTGTGTAGATAATAATATGTCTTAAAGCTACTATAAAATTTTATATATCATATCATATACTTGTCAAAGGACATTTTAACTGGCAAAATTGCATTTATTATATTATATCGATAATTAGCGGATTCCCCTGTAGGCCCATTTATTTCAACTTTTATTTCACAAGTTACAATAATAAACAGATAGAATCAATAAACAATAATAATTACCAACAAAATACAACTCCAAAAATGCATGACATCCCTCTAGTAATTTAATTTGGTATGTAAATGACCTTTCCCATTAGCTTTTTCCTTTGGTTTCTAATATTACATACCTATAGTTAATACTCTCCTTTCTGATTTAGTTGCAACTGAGTAGTGTATTATTACAAATTGTAAAACACATAATTGAAGTAATTGCAAACTGGAAATATTTTAACGGTTTGTCGCATATTGTTGAAAGTGGGACTTTCATAAAAGAAGCTTTCCAGTTTTATAACCCTTTGTGTTCAGTTGTTTTTACCTATGGTTATGCAATTTGAGGGCAACATGATTAATTAAAATGATGATACGAAAAATTACTATTGCGTTACAAGACTTTTCTTTCAAATACATTGGATACCTGGCAGAATGTCTACTCACATGCACTCACGCACCCTTTGGATGTCGTGTCGTAATTTTAAGACTACAATGACGAAACCCAAAAATCCATCCATAAATCCCATAAAGAAGCCTGCTTACCGTTAGATGCAAGAGGCAAAATGACATACTGATAAATACTGTACTAAATACAGTAAAAATATATTGTGTGGTGGATTTCACATTAGCAAATATAGATTACAATAAATGTATCGTCCTTATGTATGCATTTGGCTTTTAAGGAAATATTTATTTATCCTATTAATGCGGTTGTTAGATTTATTACTGTGGGTCTACCCACATTGTTGTTTGTGATTGCCGGGCACGATGAAACACTCGTCTTATACTGTTTGCAGCGACTTATACTTTCCTCGTCCATACTACTATATAAAGTATAATTGTACTTAGAATAAGAATTAATACGGTAAATACCAATTTACTTTACCGGATCTTCGGTCTAAACATTGAAATGGTCTGACATAACTTTTAACTGACAAATAATAATAACAATAAAATGTGACTATTGAGGTTGCAATAATAATACTTGTCAAGGAAATGGTACTGCGGCAATATTCTGATGTAATTACATTGCATTTACTCCTTGGAGGTTCTAAATTTTAAGATGCTCCTTTTTCACTCAATTAAACTTTATGATTCTCATTCCACAACTGACATTTAGATTCGAAGATATTATATTCTAATTACTCTAGAATATGTAGGTGAAGTTAGGTAAAGGTATTATATCCTGTATTTCAGTTACTCTATTTGAAATCTCAAATAGCATAGGTAGGTACAGAATCTGTGGACAAGTGCCTAATTGTAGTTATAGTTATGCCAAAATTTGGGTCAACTGCATAGATTAGCCATGCTTTGTGGTCATTCTTAGTACAGTACACTACTGCAACAGAAGAAAATCCATGGTGCTCAACCCAAACCAAGTCTACCATGCTGATGCATGGTAAACTTAAAATGTTTTATATTTTTAGATAGGGTCATTCATTGTACACAACTGATCACATGAAAGAATAACTTCCCTCAAACTACAGCTTTTCTGAACCTGGCAATTAAGCTTTAAATTTTAAAAGCCTGCAATATATATGTATATCAGTATACAATATGACTATAATATGTATAATAATGTTAAGTTCCACTTGCATTGTAACTACATGCAAGACAACTATTAAGCTAAATACTTTCACTGTCAACCAGTAAGATATACGACAATTTAAGTAAATAGCCTCCAAATATTAAAAGGCTCATTAGGCGACACAATGTGACTGGCACTGGCATTAAAATCAGAGGGACCAACTTTCGTGGTAATTTAAATACTTACAAATGAATAGAGGATAATTAATTCTATTGTTTGCTTTGTTCTAGTTGAATAATAAATCCATATTGAAATAAATAAAGAGAACAGCTAAAACTGTGAGATATATTATAGTACTTAACAGCTCAATGAATGTAAGCAATGATAAAGAAAGTACCCACAATTTACCCCTCAAGAAATATAAAATCACAATTTGTGTGCTTTTGATATGAAAAGGAGCAAGAATTGTTAGTTTCATTCTGAAAAATAATTATCGCGATTCAAATAATTACTCCTTGCATTGTAGTATACTGCTTGTAATGAGCAATATAATATAACGTAAGACTAATCTTTGTACATGTCCAACCTCTGTGGTGCTCACGGTGTCCTTTGGTTAAGCTTGCATTGAGAATCAAAAATTAGAGCAACTTTTTCCAAAAAGGCTAGTCTAAACGGAGAAAGATGCTTGAGTCTGACAAAGTGGGTGTTCTTATTCCCATCACATCACATAATCACCCTGCATTTTGGCTCGCAAAGCAACTACCACATGCATGCATGCATAGCTTTGTGTATTTATTCACTAATATGATGCATACCACCCAGGAGATTTCTTCGTTCCTGCCAGACTTGACCTCTTCCGTCTTACTTTAGCCTTTCTTTTGCTTTAAAGATATTTTACCTGTTTATAAGTACCTAGTTATCATGGGGTAAAGTACAATGCAATCATAATGTAGTAGCTGTGTTTATGCACGAAAGCATGCAATACATAAATATTAATACTGCTCGATGCTGCAATGCACATTACATTCAAGGCGTTTGTATTTATTTGCAACAGACTACGAATCCGATGAAAATTCTTCTCCACCCAATTCAAATGCCCTACCTCTGCCGTTAGCATTTTTTGATCCCTTTTTACATACATTATCTAAAAAGCATTTTAAATAATAAAATACTAGTTCATCAAGTAAGTTAAGTATATACGTGTACCTATGTATAATTAAAGTAGTTATCCAATATTATTAATCTGTACAGTAACTTGATTATACTTGAATTGCGCTCGCGCTAAGTCGTTCATATTTTTGGGAATTTCACTACCCTCCTCAAAAGTACAGTGAAAGCAGGCAATTTACAAAATTTCATGGCTTGAAGAACGAATTTGAATGTAAATGCATTTATTTAGCACCCCATGAACTGTGGCCAATGAACGATGAAATGTCCGTTAGAGCGAAACATTATTGCTTTACTGCCCGGTATATAAGCTCTAAGTTTAGCCATCGTCGCCTTGTATGTAACACAAATGGCGAATTGAATCTACACAAGAAGAGAACATATAGAGGGACGAAAAAAATGTTTTATCAGTTATCAACACACATGCAAGGATGCTTGCCCTGCCTACTTACAGAATATGACATACACTTACTATATACTATACTACACAAAAATATAATATAATATGTAGGAAGCTTCGCATTACCTAAAATCCGTTGAACGCGGATGGTACGTAAATGTGGAAGGCAATGCTGCAACTTAGAAGGTTTCACTAAAATCATTTTAAGACTTGCTACAGTTTTTAAGATAATACCTTTACTAGCTATATAGAATTTTATGAGGCTTACAATGTGTGTTGCGTGATATGACAAGGCTTTACGTCACAGACACAATGTGCTGTATTCACCTCATGTTTTTTTCTTACGTTCGTTCATGGAATAATTTCGAACCAATAAAATTATGTCGCACCCGCTATATAGTGCATGCTTTCCCAACAAAAATCAGATTGAAGAAGCTATGCATGTGCTCAATGTATGCATACTTACGTGAAAGAAATGTACGAATTCATTTTATTATAGTGTTACATATCTATACAGTAGTATTATACACTTATACATTTATTTGATTTGATTTAAAAACTTTATTGTGAATACTTTGTTCAGCTAACACTTTTGCTGGTCTCCCACAAGGACGTTACAACCAAAATTATAATTCACATAAAACAATTGTTAGAAATATAATACATCCACACTACATATTTATGCCTATGAAATGGCTATGCATTTTATAAATTATTGTTACCGAAACTCATATTAAATATTACACTATATTATTGAAACGTAAACTATTCCTTCCTGTAAGACAATTACTGTACTAATATATTACGACAATATGCGTTAAAGTTAAAACTATTGCAAAAAAGGTACATTTTATTCTACTACTATTTTGTATTTTGTAGAAAAATGCTTTGGTGACCTTTTTAATTATCACTGTGAGCACATAAAACAATCTCCTTTTTATTTTCCAACCGAGACATTTAAGGACGCTTCCCTTAATGTTTGTAAAATGGGCATGTAACGTCGCAAAATGTGTTGTTTACCTAAAATGGGTAGAAACACGAAAATTGTTGTACTTCATGCATTTTAAGTATGTAGAAAGTTTTACGATGTTTTATGTATGGTACTACCTACTTATACCCAGCGTAGATATGATTATACACTTTATTTTGAGTAGATTTAAGTTCATGCGGGGGATCTATAACACAAAGGCGACAAAGACAAACCTTCTGAAAGAAAAAACAAAGCGAAACGAAAGGGAAAAGAATTGAAAGGAATCTTTTTGTAAGTTTCCCATCTGGCCAATTCAGAACAGCACGAATCCTCGGCTTGAGGTATGGTACATATACGTAAGTACATAAGTATAATGTATAAATGTATAGGAAGCAATAATATTCTCAGCTTTCCGCGTGTTATCTTTATGCAGGGGAAGTAGAAAGAGGTTTTCTTGTCTCCCAACAGATTCAAGGCGAAAGCGTGAGTGATGTTGATGTTGATGTGAATAGAAGATCCCATGTGAGAAACTCAAGTTACAAAGAAATTCAAAGGCAGAAAAATCTAGTGCTAAAGCCACCTACAAACGCTCCTGAGCCTCTTGCCGTTTGTTACCGCTAAGTCAAGTCAGTGCAAGAGGAGAACGAGACAGAATCCCAGAATGCAATGAATGTTCTGACAAAGCAATACTGGTACCTAATACACTTTAATGTAGAATACGAATTGAATCTGACTGAGCCCAGAGGACAGCGTCTAAGACACTCTTTTATTTCTCCCTTAGTTAGTTTGCTTATGTAGGCAGTTTTCGTTTGCTTTGTTTCCCTTGTAGGTAAGTAAGGTACCTATTTATAAAACGATAGAAAGGTCGATTACATTTCGTATAAACACTACACTGCCAGTTTATTTACCAGAAAATGCTTCTTTTGTCATTCCCAAAGCCAACACGTACATTTTTAATAAATTGTGGGACGTGGGACACAACAATTTTATTATATATATAGGTTTGCAAATGTTTACCATATAAATCCCTGATACACACCATTTGTGGCGAAAGTAAAAGCAATCTCATGTTATACAAATTTCAATAAACAATGATCAAATGAATAGACTTTCTACAAAAACACTGTTACTTATATTTTGAACACTTTACTTTATTCATTCTTGTATTGCTTACTATTCAATACTAATATTTACAACACTATTAGCACCTGCCTAATTACTAGTAAGGAGGTAGCCGAAAGTATTTTGTAAACCCTACGAACATAGATTATCTACACAAGGAAATTTTGGGTTACAGAATTTCTAATGATGTTGATGAATATATACAAACAATTTACATACGCGCAATGTATTTGTACCACAAACACTATGTAGAAAGTTCTTGAAACTACATCAATGGAAATGAAGCACGAATTAATTGCTAGGAGACTTATATATTTAGCCCCTCTGCCCTTCTCCTTTATTAAGTAATGTGATGTCTTTCATGTCGGAACCTTGTCCTTCCTTATATATTTAGTCCTATAATATAGTTTATGCGCATGACCATGTTTTCTGTCTCTGTCCATTCATCGGCGGATGCAGTAGTAACTTTTGAACGGTTCAACATTTTTTAATTTTGTTTTCAGAAGTCGTTAAAGTAGGTTATAACAAAAAACGAATTAGTTTTTGAACCCTTTCGGCCACACAGACATGAAGTTAAGTTCTGACCACGCCCACTTATTTTTTTAAAAACGCGGCAAATGGAGTATATTTGGAAAGTAGTTGACGTTAGGAATCCAAATATGAATATCAATTTATCCATAAAATGGCTCTAATGTCTTTTAAACTATTTTCACCAACAAAAATGTTAGTTTAGTGGTACTATTTAGTTCAGCTACTTGGTTACATTCGTTTTGCAATGGTTTACTTTATCTATAAGATTGTGAACTGCTTTTGAAAGACAAAAGCTGTACTTCAACTGTCAGCTCACAGTTGGTAGTCGTGGTTGCAAAGCCGAATAGCTACTACACACTAACTTACCTAAAAAGTTCAGCCACATCACATACCAATGAAGTAGCTTATCAAAACAGATTCCTAGCCATAGTGTTTCGCTGAATTTAAATACATTTTATGCTACCTACAGATATGCCAGAGTATCAGCTTTCTTTTACTTTGTAGTACCTAACCTAAGTACTAGTATAAGCAGCTAAATATGTAAAAGTGGCACTCACCCCCTTTGAAGTTCCCATAATACGTAAAATGAAATATAGAATATTATTATGTAATAACAATTTGTAAACAGCTAATCAATCTTCTACGATGAAACAATCTTTACAAGTAAAGTAAGTTCAATTCTGAGAATTTAATATAAGTATTGCATGGAATAGTAATGAAACATGCCTTAAGGGTCAAAATGGGTATTATTTATTTACATACATTGGGCTCATTTATACTGATATAATTATACATAAGACATAATAATAGGTATCCAAATACATTTATACAGAGGACCTAAGTACGCTTCAAAGAATATTGCACAAAAAAGAAAATATAAGATTTCCAACAACTGTGCGCCACCAGCTGAGATTTTAGATTGGCATTAACATCTCCAGTGTAAATACTTATACATCCTATTATATAGGTACGTAGGGTAACGCGACTATTACCCTACGCGACAATTCCCCTAGCGTGACAATTCCCCTCCGCTCGAAAATTAATTAACTATAATATAATTAATTAATTATATTTACATTTACAAGTTTTCTATATAAATAAAACAATTTTATTTGTCATTAATTATATTATAATTAATTAATTTTCGACGTGGCGGAGGGGAATTGTCGCGCTAGGGGAATTGTCGTGTAGGGAAATTGTCGCGTAGGGGAATTGTCACGTAGGGAAATTGTCGTGGAATCTATACGTAGATCTAGGGTGGCTGTATGTATACTATGCCGTTACTTGTAGAGGTAATATATAAAAAGCCCAGTTACGTAGTTATGGCAGTTTCCAATTTCTGTTTGAGTTTATTCTTGCTTTGATCAAATTTCTTCTTCGACTTTTCTTGCCTTTCTCGCTATTAAGAGCGGACGAAATCAATACAAACCTAAAGAAGAATAGACATGAATTACCAGAACACCAGTGTGTAGTAGCTTCCTTCGTAAAAGTTATATTTAAGTATGTAAGTATACACGTAGTGCTCTATGACCATATATATTTACTTCTGGAGAATCTATTGATGCTACTAAACACTTTAGCAAAAACCAGTTATTAGGACATTTGTATTTATATACAGTAGTAGGTATATGTATTTTGAATATGGTCGAGATCCATAAGTCGAAAGTGCCAAAGAATTTTTATATCAGTTCCTTTCTTATTATATTCGAAGCAGAATGTCTGTACAATATATTAAGTTATCGTTAGCGAAACTTCTAGCGTCTATCGGAACAGAAATCAACGCTTTTTCTCACTTATACACAGAACCTTGTTGTACTTCAATTAAGAGAAATATTACATCTCTGCACTACACTCTTTTCTCAAATTCCATTAGAGAAACTGAGATATTTCGCACATTCTTGGTGGTCAATGCAATCTCACGGCAGATGAGCTTTAATAACTTCCTCACAATTTGCTCATCGACTACAATACTATTTTTATAGCCCGATGCTCCCGTTTGATAACTTCTGAGCTCGTTTCTAAGAGATTTATGACCTATTCTTCATGGGTGGTCAACACAACCTAGTCATCCTAGTCTCTATTAAAATCAGGTCATCTATGCTATTTGCCTATAAATAATACAGAGAATGAACGTATTTATTATTTTATTAATGTTTATCAAGTTATAAAATTCTTCTTACTTTTTCAGAATATACAATGCGTTCTACAATTAGGAAATGTTTGCAAGAAAATTGCAGGCTGCCATTAAATATATGGAAATAAGGTTAACACAACAATTTCTATACGGATATAAAGAAAGACAAGAATATGCACCTAAATACAATGCTTTATTTACGTATATCTACAATTACAACCATTAGCTTATAGTAAAATACCATGCTTTCAACCTCAAAACTTTATTTCTCGAAATATAAGATTGGAATTAGGTAAATGCGTGTAATGAAATGGCCTACATATAATAGTATAAGTGTAATTCTATGTGACAATAATTAATGAAACCTACATTTGTGACTGCACACTGCAGTTATTATTTCTGTATGTATTAGGAAAAATAAATTATATTTAAAGTAGGTACTAACGCTCTTACGCTCACTTTCTCATAAATTTTCTCGTTAATAGCTTGTTACTATATTTAGAACGGATCCGCATCGTGAGAGACTCACAATGAATTATGGGGCATGACGAAGGAATGGGGGAAAGTCAATGCAGCTTTCTCTTCTAGTGCGAAAAAATGTAGGAGCGATGCTGACTGTATGAGAAATATCTATATGTGTGCAGTTTCAAATAAAGTCTTTTCTCATGTTTTGAAGGAAGCCACGAAATTACTACTTGGTTTCCCCCTTCCTTTTCCATTGAATTAACTTTGGATTCAGAAAGCAGTTATGTCGATAGTGATGCTATCCGACAGCTATTCTGCTTCATCAGCCTCCGTTGTTAAATCACCTACCTACCTACCCATTTCAGTTTGTGGTTTGAAGATGCACTTCCATTTCTACCATTATATATACCGGCAATCGCATTCCAACTAGGTGCAATAATATTATCTTATAAAGTGCTCTTCTCATCTAGAGTGTATTTTATTTGATTAGCAAAGATAAATGATACGATACTCGAGACTCTATTTCATTCCTTCGCCTATACATAATAATTATATGTATAGTTTATATCGTATAAACGAATTCTGGTAACATTAACTAGCATTCTACTTGTTCAATGAGCTATTCACTACACCATACACTTTAGCACCATCTGATACACCGTACCCTTGGGCAAATCAATTTAGAAAGAATTCGAGGTAAAATAAATGAGAGATACCCATGTATAACTACAGTCTACACTCTACAGTTCACTGATTATAATGAGATCAGATCACATCCAATGCAACATTGTGCTCATTTTTTTATAAACACAAGTGAGAGGGAATCCTTTAGCCGTAGGGTACCCCTAATAGCGATAGGATTGTTTTTGTTATAAATACAATAGACACATAGTCTAGTTAATAATAGATAGCTGTT